>JAFHBW010000198.1:0-46324 GCA_019022765.1 Westerdykella sp. P71 | reverse complement strand
AGCTACGATAGTATTGTGGACACAAAACGTACGAAACGTAGCGTACGAACAGTCCTACGGACTGTTGGCCACGCTGGCGATACCGTTTAGCCAGGCCACACCAGTCTGTCACGTACGACTCCCATAGAGGTGGAGGTAGCTTCCAAGCGACTTGCGGGAAGATGTTCCTCTTGCTCTCTACTCGGCAATACTTAGACGCGAGCGATGATCAGTGGGAAATTCTGGAGCGGCTCATCTCCTACCAACCACGGCTTGTGAATAAGCCGAGCAATTATCTTCAACAACTGAAAGAGTCAGCACCCGGCGGGATGTACGAATTGAATAAAGTGATGGAAAGTGGCCTGGATAGAGTTGACTGCATTGACGTCTTTAATATTCTTCCAGATATCCGTTAACGTGGTCGATATATGGGTGTCCTTCCGAGAGCCTTCATTGTGGGTGTACCGCACTAGTTTGGAGCAGTCCATCACCCGGATCAACAGGAAATTAGAAGATCCTTTATCAGTAATTTCTCCTCAGGCGAAACTACACATTCCGAGATAAATATCAGTGGGGTATGGGCCTTCGTCTGGAACGAAGTACGACAGCTTATCCAAGTCCAGCATCTTCATCCTTCGGAATTGGGATGGCGAACGTATGATATAATTGTTAGGGCCGCCACAATTCCTAGTTGTGACCCTCATGGCCTAATAAAGCGGGTGGTTGAAAGCAGATGGGGAGTCCAACCTGAAGAAGTTCGGTGGTTTCGTCCGGACGGCTGCAAGTCTCGGGAGATTGTCCTTTACACTTCTCGTACAGTTCTGGGGAGCCGTCCGCGCGATTTCCCACTAGATGAGACAGAGGCGCAGTTCTTCAACCTCGAAGCGGAACTTACAAGGCGAGCCCAGCTCCCGCGTCGTGTAGATACCAACCCGTTCGCTGCTCAGCCACGGGCAGACGTTGCTATGCATACCTTGCTGCTACAGAGGGCGGATCGCGATGCTCAGTGTTCGATTTGCTTGGACCCGGTACAGTCTCCAGAAAAGCGGGCCGTCGCGCTGCTCTGCTGTGACCATGAGTTCCATGATGATTGCATCGGCGACTGGATCAATTCCTCGGTTCCGACGTCGAACACCTGCCCGCAATGCCGAAGAGTTATCTGCCCAAAGGAGTGAATTGGCACAAGCGGCCGAATGAGAAACGCTCAGAATAGAAGTGGGGCTTTGAGAAGACGAGGGCGTGCATGGAACCATCGAAGGCGGAAGCAGTGAAGCGGCGTCGAAGAACGTAGATTAAAACACTGAGGTAACCCCAATAATCACTCTGCAACCACAGCTGTTGAGCTGCCTAACACCCACCGGGACGCGGGATACGGAAATGAGTCTCCGCGCATCTGGAGCCATAACCACTCGCCCGAGAGCCAAAAGTCCTGCCAAAACTCCTTGTATCCGATTGACCCCAAAACGCCTTCATAGTGGTATCATTAGCTAGTTCCCATCCTTCCTACTCCTTCCTCATCCCCGTGCCCGGACATTGAAAGGACTTTCCTCCGCGGCCTGGTATGAGTTGAAGGAAAATAGACTCGTGAAGTACAAGCCAAAGAATCGCACGAGCAGGTCGCCAAAGCCTCCATTTCCACTAAGGCCAGCACGCAGACCACTAAAAGCGCCCTGATTGACGGACCTACTGGGCGTTGAGGAAGAGCCTAGTGTGTATCCTTTCGATTGGAATGCTGCACCGGCCTTGGCGCCGGCATCGTTAACGGCTTTTCGAACGGCGGCGGTGAGAGCTGCGGGGTTTGCGCCACGAATCGTTTCGACGACGGAGCCATTTTTAAGGACGAGGAAGGTCGGCATTCTGTAAACGTGTTAGCAGGACTGTGCTGTAGGATACGGTAAGTTGGTAGATATCAGGGCAACACACGCAGAGACACCATACTGCCGTGCCACGTCCTGGCAAGCATCTACGTCCACCTTACAGAACTGAACCTTTCCAGGCTTGCTCTCCGTCTCCGCGAGTTTGCTGAAATGTGGTGCAATAGCTTTGCAGGGTCCGCACCAGTCGGCATAGAAGTCTACAATGGTATATGTGGCTCCAGAAAGTACCCGCTTGAAGTGAGAACTATCGTTGATCGACGTGATTTTGGACATTGTGTAGTTTGGCCTGCAGTTTTGTACGGTAATACCTGGAGAAACCGGCGGCAGAGGCGAGAATTCGGAAAGGTAGTGTAGTCGGCGTGAAGAAATGTGGCGCGGGGAATGAGAACAGCTATTCCTTTGGGTTGAAGTCCGGAGCTTGCGCACGGACCACGTTGGCTTACATATCGCGGCTTGCTCTCCTCCACACCCACGTCCATACATCAACAATACGCTCCGTCAAGTTCAATGGCGTCCATTCGACATCCGTGAATGCCATGGGCACAGTAGTATGTCTTGAATAGTTGGAATGAATTGTTCATGCAACTACTCACAGGATCACAATACGGAACTTGTCGCACCACAATGATCCTGACCTCCGACACACAGCCTTACTTGACCCAACCCTCCCCCTTCTTCAATTGTTCCCTCAGGCTTTCACCCTTCTTCATTATTCGCGCATGCCGGAACACGCGGTTTGGGCCTGAGCAGGTACGACCTTACGTCCGACGCTAACAAGGATAACTCTAATTGCTGTTTGCGAATGAAGGACCGTGAAAGCTACTCCACTCAGAATCCACGCATCTCCATCTTCCCTGCAGCCTTATCCGCCCAGGTTCTAATGCGGATGCCTAGACTTGCAGAAGCATCGCTATATATCTGAGCTAATAGCTCGAATCCTGCTGTCATCATGCGGCTCCTGCGTACAGAGAACCTAGTGTTTGAAGAATACCTCACCGAAGAAAGGCCTCCATATGCGATACTGTCACATACATGGGGGCAAGAAGAAGTCTCCTACCAGGACATGGTAACTGGCAAGGCCCTCGCCAAGGCAGGTTACACGAAAATTGAACGATGCTGCGCACATGCAGCTGAGGAAGGGTACAGCTATGTCTGGGTGGATACTTGCTGCATAAACAAGGACAGTAGCGCGGAATTGTCCGAAGCCATCAATTCTATGTATCGCTGGTACCAGGATGCAGCCGTATGTTACGCCTACTTAGTCGATGTGGTCAATGACGGAATTACGGACCCCGACATCTCACAAAGCAGGTGGTTTGCACGTGGCTGGACGTTACAAGAACTCATTGCTCCTAAAATTGTTGTGTTTTTCTCCTCCAGCTGGCAAAGGATCGCAACGAAAGCGGAGTCGAGAGCAAAGATTGCTCAAATCACCGGCATACACCAAGGTGTCCTTGATCGAGCACATCCGTGCATGTACAGTGTCGCTCAGAGAATGTCCTGGGCATCCAAGCGACAGACAACAAGGATCGAAGACATGGCATATTGTCTCTTGGGTATTTTTGACATTAATATGCCCCTCCTTTACGGTGAAGGGCACAAGGCATTCATTCGACTACAGATGAGCATATTGAATGAGGTTGATGACCACTCATTATTTGCATGGACCGATCCGACTGATAACGGTCAGCCCCGCGGACTTCTCGCTCCTTATCCATCCTGTTTCGAAGGCTCCCGCAACGTCATCAAGACCTCGCCAGATTCCAGACACCTCATAAGCAGGCCGTTTTCCGCAACGAATGTGGGTCTTTGTGCCCAATTCGAGCTCTCACCCTCACCATTCCCTCGCGGTTTAGAAAATACTCGAATTTTCTTTGCCACTCTCGACTGTTCACTTATGGCTCATAGTGGAATTGTAATCCTGTTGGAGCGGCTGTCTGGAAAGGGCGATCAGTTTGGTCGCGTTGGATGCCGTAAACTGGAATTTCGCGCCAGTAACGGTGTTACTCGCGGCAAGCTAGAGACCATATACGTCCGACAGAACATGCTCAGACCCGACCGTCGCCCAAAATCGAGGCCGTATGGTATATGGATTAGGACTCTTTCATCATCCCCAAGCGGGTACATACTGCATTCTGCAGTGCCTTCCCATCTTTGGAACGAGCAGCAACGTGTTTTGAGATTTCCGTATGGAACCGGGCGTATGGGGTCTTTGGTCTTTAGCCATGAGACCAAACCCAATTTGGTTCTTACATTTGGCTTCAGCCAGTCTAAAGAGGGTCTTCGAGTTCAGGTGGACGAGGTTTCTAGTAAGGATCTATCAATGCCTGGGTTGTCGCCTTTCCTTTCCGAAGACCCGAGGACGGAAACCGTGCTTCAAGCCCCCGGGTGGATTACCGTAACGGCTGTGAGAGACATTATCCTCGGCTGCGATGTGTTTGTGATCGATCTTGAAGTGAACAATGCGGAATCTCCTTGCGATATGCTATATATTTAACAGGCTGGATATGAATCCGACCTTTAATATTGTGACACCTAAATCTCGCCGATTTGGCGGACTAAAACTTCCACATGGAGTGAATGTTGCCTGGCTCTTCTCCTCTCCGCGCAACATCATACATCATATCTATCATAGGATATCATCATACATTCATCTCGAGCCATTGTCATCCCGTGATAAAGTCGTTAGAATGGCACAGTGCTTTCTCAACTCCTTGGAGTGAGTATTGAGGGGCCCGCCAAATCCTTTTTCGTCGGACAACAAAGCTCGACGAAGAGCATCCTGGACGGTTCTCTGCTTGAGGAGAATAGGCGCAAGATACTTCCACTGAACCAAAAAGATAGTGAAAACCGGCAGCTTGGCGTCACCATGCCATTGTGTGTCGGTGAATGTAATACTGTACTGACAGATATCCGAGGGTGAGGGAAGCGGCGCAGACGAGACGAGGCCGAACGGTAGCTCGAGTAGCCAGAGCATAACCAGGGAACAGAACTCGGTCAGGAAAGGCTCAAGATCCATGTGAATATGTGGGAGGTCTTTCTCTGTTTCGACCATTTGGAGGGGATAGGTGCGTGGGGGCGAGCGCTGGTGGAGACGCGGTTGTTTAAGATTGTAGTGAGGACATGGGCGAGCCAGTGGGCTGGGTAGCCGTTACGGGAGAGCGTCGTGAGGACCTTGAAGAAGATGGTGAGATTGAGGGGGGAGTAGACGAGTTCCAGGTCGTTGTGTGAGGGTCGCGGAACGGGAATTGCAGTTTTCATCCGGAGGGCGTAGAGCCATTTCTCGATTTCCTCCCGGCCGCGCAAGTCGGACAGTTCAGTACTTCGCGGTATGGCTTGGAGTGCGTAATAAGTCGATGGGCAGAACTTGCTACCGAGACGAAATTCTTCGCGAGGCATAATTGTGCCTTCGATATCGGACCCCTAAGTTCGTTTTCGCTTTGAACACCTTTTGGACCTCTTCTAGGTTGGGGAGAAGAGTGTATTCGTTATTGAAGCCCTGGATAGTTGGGAACTTGGGACTGTTCCGAAGACAGCACGAGCACACGAGTGAGGACGGCTTGTCTTCGAGTCCTGGCATGGCGAAAACATATTTGAAAAGTGTGCCTCCGGTATAATCGCTACAGTAATTAGAATAGAACCAGAACCATAGGAATCAGCACTTACAGAATGTTGCTCAGATGGATGCGATCGTATCCTGTGGGATAGGTTGCAGGACGTTCTTCACAGCCCCCGTCTGCAGCTTTGGGAAGAGCCTAAGAATACGAAGAAGCTTTATGATTATGCAAAGACTTTCTTCATCACAGCGGCGAGTGTATTGAGCCTGATGGATGGTCGCCTAATTGTTGAAGCATGTTCTGGAGATGTGACGCGGCTGCTGGAGAATAGAGCCCTCGAACAACTGCTTGGCCATGCCCAACATCCAGCGGATCCACGCCCTGTCGCACGTACAGGAGGTCGACTAGAGTCACGTTTGGGTTCCAAGTAGTCTCGATATATTTGCGTAATCTTGCGGTGCGCTTACTCGACGCCGGCATGTTGAGAATTTGCTGCAACGCTGGTTCGACGATGGATTTCGCGGACAAAAGCAAGGCTCTGTCGAAGTAGTCAAGAAATTCGGCTTTGCATCCCCTGGGAATAGAGGCATTTATCTCGTCCAAAGACATCCCGTAGGAACTCAAAATGGCCTTGGTTTGCAAAGGACCCCGAAGTGCGTTCTGAACAAACTTGGTTGTGCTTCCTGGGGAGAAGCTGCGTCGGCCATTGCAGTGTCTGCATCCTGCAGATTCATCCGAGCTGCCAGAGCAGCGAAACCCGTTATAAAGTTCGTTGGCGGTGCCGACGCTGACTCTGCAGTTGGCAAGGCCGGTGAAGGCACTTGCGCATATTGCTGTCAGAGACAGCCGCTCCAGGAAGCGTCCCAGACGCATTGCCTTTAGAAGGCCTAGGTCCACTAGGGGCCATTTTTTTAAAAAAAAAGGGAGTATTCTCCAGAATTACTCCCAAACCTCGCCAGCTGCGAAATCGCAGACAGACAAGCCAACCCACCAGCTGCGTAATCGCAGACAGGTCAAACACATTGCCTTTAGAAGGCAGAAAACCAGAAGGAGCCATTAAAAAAAAGATGGGACTCTCCCCAGGAGTAATCCTTTCCTCGTCACGCTGCGAAGCCGCAGACAGACAAGGTCCTCCGCCCCGTCGTGTAAAAACGCAGACAGGCGTACACAGCCAGCTGCGATAATGCAGACAGGCCGAACACAGCTCGCTGCGATAATGCAGACAAGCCAAACACAGCTAGCCGCGTAAAAACGCAGGCAAAAGCCGGGAAAGGGGAAGCCACTCACCGACCCCGAAGGCACGCGTGAGGGGCGTCTGACGACGCGGAGGGGGGCAGAAACGAGGGGGCAGCAGAGGGGGAGAAAGAGCGGGAGGAGTGGGGGGAGAAGAGAGAGGAGGTGTTGAGGAAGAGGGGCGTGGTGGTGAGCTCGAGGATGAGGACCAGTATAACAGAATCCATGCCAAGAAATCCCCGTGCGTGAGCCTTGGCAACAAACGGTGACGACGACGACATGAGCGGGGCGAGGACAGAGGCAGAATACACATAGCACGGTTGGGTTGGAGACTCTTTGAACCAGAAGCTTTTCATTTCGCGATTTCCTCCACAACCGCATCTCCGATGTACTCAATAACATGAAATAACTGCAAGTGCCTGTTAGCGCTGCTGCCCATGCGAAGTAGGTGGAATGATCATGTCTTCCTTACGGTGTGCTCAACAGTACTAGATATGCACTTCCTTTGTACTACCATGAACGCCGCTATCAACGACGACTTACCCAGCCGGTAGGCTTGCCGGCCAGGAATCGGTATCTAGTTGGCGGGTTGTTCGTCAATCTCTTCGTCGTTGCTATTCTCATCACTCGCCGGGCATCTTGAAACGATGTCTGCCATGACCTGAGCGCTGCAAGAATGGCGGAGGAGTCCGTCTCTGCGAATCTAATCCACCGAGGGAGGGGCTGCTCGCCTTGTATACCACGGATAGCAAATTCGATGGTCGCTTGGAGATGTTGGTAAACACTCGGGGGCATAACCTGCGCGATATAAGTATAGAACAGAGTAGCCAGCGCCATCTCCCCCTTCTCCGACACCCTATTTCGTCCCTCCCATCAAGCCCAATTCCTGGAGCGATATCGGCGAGCAACAGAAAGAATATCAGATCACGAGCAAACACTTCTTGTTTAATGCCATTGATCGTGAAGTGGTAGCGTTGGTGCGAAGGCTGCTGCGTCCCTGAGTGGCTATCTATAACCCGGATACGCGTTAGAAACTTCTTTAAGACAGCTTCTGTCTACACTCTGAAGCTAGCCCTACGGTTTGCCGAAGTCCCGGCCTCCCCTCTCGCGAGAGCCGTCGCATCCTCCTCACTGATCAGCTTCAAGGGCCGATATCTTGCATCCCACATTTGTTCGCGGATCCACTCTTCCAGTTCAGCATCGTCAGTCGGAATATCCTTCTCTTGCGCGAGACCTTCATCTCGAGAAGCCTTGATAACGTTTTTGGCAATGCGGACGCTGACTTCCCTTACTTCGGTTACGTCAGGAAGCAGTGCCGATCCAGTGCCTTCTACAACGGGAGCCGCGGATGCGAGGGCTTTGACGGCGGCAACAATTAGAGGAGGTGTCATTAAACGAGTGCGGCTTAGAATGGCACCGAGGCCGATGCCCGGGAAGGTGACGCTGTTGTTACATTCAGCTGTTCCGGTTAGTGGCGTTCAGGCAAAGCGTTGGGATATCATCTTACAAATCTCATACTCTTCGCCTTTATATTTGACAGGCGGGAAAGGCGAGCCAGTAGCAACCAGCACCTTCCCGTCAGTCCAGTCATATAGATCTTGAGGTTTTGCTTCGTGCAAGCGGGTCGGATTGGAGAGAGGGAATATGACGGGCCGGTCAACATGCTTGGCCATCTCTTGAACAATCGCCTTCGTGAATGCACCACCCACAGTCGAAGTCCCGATTAGAACATGAGGTCTTACCTCCTTGACGATCGAGAGCAGATCGCCATGCGATTTTCCTTCCCATTCACTGTCATCGCGAGCGTATGGGATCTGTGCAGGGTTGAGGTCATCCTTCTTTGATTTCAAAAGCAGGCCAGGCTTGTCGACACACCATATCTGAAGGCCCGCCTCCTCTTTCGACTTCCCTGTCTCCTGCGTGATGGCGTCCTGAATCTGATCCGCAATTCCTGTACCCGCTGTACCTGCACCAAAGAGAACGAATCGAGCCTCCTCCCACTTGGTTCCGTTGACCTTGAATGCAGCCATGACAGCAGCAAGGGTCACAGCACCAGTTCCTTGTACGTCGTCGTTGAAGCATGCAATCTTTGGCTGGTATTTCTCGAGAATGCGGCGCGCATTGCCAAGACCGAAGTCCTCGAAGTGGATGTATGCCTTGGGATATTGCTTTCTACAAGCTTGGACGAAGGTATCAACGAACTTGTCATACTTCTCGCCCCGGGTGCGCGGTTTGCGAAGCCCAAGGTACAAATCGTCGTCCAGTAGCTCTTGGTTCTATGATTGTTAGAGCGGTTCGAGAGAGATCCAGAGTCCTTACATTTGTTCCGGCGTCAAGTACAACAGGCAGTGTCCTTGAAGGGTGGATCCCTGCACAGAGGGTGTATATAGCCAGCTTTGCAATGGATATGAGGATACCACCCACTCCTTGATCTCCAATCCCGAGAATTTGCTCCCCATCGCTGACAACAATCAGATCAATGTCCTCGGGCTCCCCCCATTGTGCTATGTTATCCTCGATTCTGTCCATATCTTCGATGTTCAAAAAACAGCCTTCGGGCCTTCGGAAGAGACGGGAATAATTCGCAATCGCATCGCCTTCGGTCGGCGTGTATATAATCGAGAACATCTCCTTCAGGTGGTCGAGGATGAGCTGATCAGGATCACGTCAACATCTCGCTCCAAGAGACCGAACACCATCCAAAACCAACCTTGTAGTATAGCACCTCATTTTGTTCCTTCATACTCGTCATGAATGTGTTCTTCGCTATATCGCTCGGCCTGGAGCTGTACTGCTCGTAGGCGCGCCGTACTTGTTCCTCGAGTGTCTGCACATTGGGCGGGAGAAGACCATGGAGCTTGAATGACTTGCGCTCTTCCGCCGTAAAAGCGGAGCCTTTGTTGAAGTATGGTGTACGTAGTAATGAATTTCCCTGGCGGCACGTCAACTAGATCCCCAATGTAGCAATGATAACGCCCATACTGTCAACGTCGTCTCGAGAGGTCCCGATGTTGAGAGGGGTAGATGGCCGAACTTCGGGTTCTTCTCAGATTTCGGATGTGAGGACATTGTTCTGGTTTGTCTTAACGAGAGGGAAAAGCGTGCTAGGCGCATCAAGGAGATTTATTCTCGACTCGTCGTTGAACGAGGATCAGGAGACATTGCAATTGAGAGTGAGGCCCGGACTTTGGCGGCATTATGACGTAGTGAGGGGACTCGTCAGCTTCAGTCAGGAACTTCCGCACCATGCTGGTAAGGGTCTGGCATTTTCTAACAATTTTGCATCTCGTATCATGGGTCGGACACCCGTCAGTCTTCTTTTTATGTATGGGTCGCATGATGTTCCACACTCTCGCGTTGGGTGAACAGCCAAGCCGCCAAGAAAACGCGTAACAAAGCCGCATCACCACGTGCCGATCACTTCCAACCTCTCCTAAGAACATCCATCGATGCCTTCATCGCATTTTCATCTTTGATGGAAATGCGCTTGGCAATATCTAACCTGGAGACGGTGTAACTAGTTCAGTGCCGAGCTCAGGCGCGTTCTCACGTGACCAAGTCTTCGCTTCCCATTCACAGCAAATATCAGAAAACAGAAACGACGCACCACGGACAGGACATATCTAGAAGTTAAACCGGCCATTTTTGGGGAGGAGCGTGGATGTTGCAAGCCGAAAATCATCTCTCACAACGTTACGGTCGCAGGGAAACCGATCTGGAAAGGTGGATCCTGTCAACATTCGTAACTGCCTCACGTTTTAATGATCATTCCACAGCACGAGTATTTTACTTTGACTGACCCGGCAAAGATTCTAACCCTGGCCATGATTTGCAGACACTGGAAAGGCTGGTATTGGTAAAGATCATGACTTCCTGCGAGTCATTGCCATGGCGGACCTTACTGAACACTGACTGTTTGCTCGCAGGTGGGCGAAGTAGCGCCTTCTCCGACTACAAAAGCAAAAGTAACTGGCGGTCAGCGTCTGGCGGTCTCTGTTACTCTCTTGTTTGTGACTTCTCTAGAATGAAGGTCTTGGGTTGGGCGGACTGATCACCTGGGGCAACTGGATTCTGGAACTTTTGCCACCCCACTCCACAGCCGACTACCATGCATAAGACAGAGAGGCACACGTCTGGTCTACATGTAAAAATACAATCGAGTCACGTGCTATGTAGTAGGGTCCAAGACATGGCGTGTGAGAAGCGTCTTTCACCAAGTTTGGTGAAATCAGCAAGCGGGCTGTTGCAAACAGCAGACCACCTCCTAGAAATTTCTTCCTTCTCGCGCTCGCCTTCACCGTATAACCCGCTCGCGAGCTCACCTTCTTCCCCAACTCCCGCCCACGCCTACGGCAATCATCGGGAGTACAACATGACCAGTCGCATCGACCCTGCCTGGGAAGATGCTGAGCTTCTACCCTTTCTTCGTCGCGTCTTCGGTGGCAGGCTAGGCTATCCGCTCGACCACGATTTTACGGTTCAAGTCCGTCGCGCAGAAACCTTGATCAATACGATCGTAAGTCAGATACGGCCTCTAGCAGCTCACGGGACAGGCACAAGCTGACCGACAATAGCGCGAGTATGATGATAGCGACCTTACCATCGAACGCCTGCGGATGGCACTCGTTGATCCCGCTGTGTTGTTGGACCGCAAGGTTACCGATCTCCAAACCCTGGCGCAAGACGTCGAGTTGTGTATCATCATTTTCGTCCGTCACGCAATCACTCACGGCCCTTACCGACTAGAGTCCCTTGGGGATCAGCGCAACGAGATCCTGGCGGAGCGTATGCGGGAGATGGTCCAAAACAACGAAACCTTCCCAGCCATTCGTCAGGTACCAAGGTAAGTAAGAATAGCGCGGCATATCGTAGCACTGCTCAGAACATTCTAGCCGCGCCTCTGCGCGCCCGCGGATGAACCCCAGGGCTCTCTCGTGGACCACTCCACCCAAGTCGGTTCGTTCTGGAGTAGGCTCAAACATGCCATCCAACAACGGACCCAAGAGCTTGTATCAGGGCACGGCTCCATTCCCAACCGGGTATTACCCCCAGTGTCCCACAACCTTCGCCTACTCTCAGGGTTACAGCTTTCCTCCGAGGTTGATGCTGCCCCATGGGTCAATGACTTCTCCGACTTACACTCAGCTCACCTTCTATAGTCCGTATACCAATCATCCCCAGTCCCCATCCTCCGTCGCGTTCCCGGGTGTGGCTCTACAACACCAATTCAGCGGCACCCCACAGCAAGGCAACTGGCACATGCAGGGAATGGCAGGATTGGGACCACAAAACACATGGGTTGGATTCTGGGATGCTCCACAAGCTGTTCAGATGCGCGGGGGACATGTCGCTCGAAGGCGAGGAGACCAAGGTCATCGAGGCTCCGCCCGACTCCGCGGGGATGCTCTCGAATTTGTACCTGGTGCCCACAGTCATGCTAACGGCGACCACTGAATGGCACAGGGAAAGGCCTAGCCATCATTAGGACACTCTGACGTCCACGAAACGCTCACATAGGGTGCGCGAGGCGGGATTATGTGGGAAGTTGGCTTGTGGGGATCACTGCGAACCCGGACATAGACATGCGCATGTGTCTACTAGCATATCTACCATAGTCCTAAGTCGAATGTAGAAAGCTGCATGACTCTGAGGTATATCTCACTGTCTCTACTCCGGCAGGACTGCCTCCATCAGGTCGATAACCCTATGACCAACCTTTGTATACCCCTCGACGTACTTTTCGCCCCAATCCCCAACAAAGTTGCTATACGTTGTCTCAGGCTTCATGGTACACAATCCTATCATTACGCCGCCGAAATATCCTTTCATACCAGGTCTTGGGAATTCCGCAGCAATCCTATCCCACTCCGCTTCGGCAACGGTGATCAGGTCGCCCTGTCTAGATTCAGCATTTACACCTCGTGATCCATGGGTGGTCATATACTCACATATCTCTGCTTGGCGAGTTGTACACCGACGATTTCTAGATATACGCCCATAGAAACGTATGCAACTTCCGTTTCCTTGTAGCGTGAAATATCGCGGTTGGTATGCAGGGCAATTGCATCCCAGACAAGTTGAACACGATGTTGGTCCCATCCTCTCCCACCTTCTTTGCGAATCAAGTCCCGCGCGGCATTGGCCCCGTCAACTTCAAAGATCTTGTCGTTGGATACGAAGGTGGTGTTGAATGCCCTGCCACTGTCAGGATTCGTGTTTAACATTTTAGATTAGAGCGAATCCCCACCAGCCCATATCATGCAGGATCGCCGCAACCGCAAATGCTTCGTCGTCGATTTTAACACGTTCCACCCGCGGGAGGTGATTAACAAGGGCATGGCCATTGAGCCACGAGCGCATTACATGGTTGAAACCATGCGAAGGTAGGTTTTCACGAGCGAGTTCAATGCTAGAATTGATGAGGGGGGTGTTGGGGACCGTAACACCAGCGATGATCCGAGTTGCTAGCGGAAGAATTGCTACCATGTTTGGACAGTGGAATGAAAGACTTGGAGAAGTAAGCGCCGCGATGCAATCAATGTGAATGCTAGCTGTGTTGCTCGTGTGGACTTAAATACTGAACAGTGACTGAGGGCAGAGATTTTGAGAAACATTGAGCACATTTTTACGCTCGCGAACCAGGGGTCTCCATCCGATCTTACAAATCCTATTCCGCAAAACAATATGGACATAACGTTGTGGTCGAAGGACTAGGCTAGACGGGATCCTGGCGTAAGCAGCTTGTACGCCCTATCAGGCTGCTAACCGGTCAACTGGGTGGCTTTTACTGGGTATGTCAGCACCGATTCAGCAATCTCACCACAGGATCTCCATTCGTCTACGGTAAAAGACCTACAACACGGCCGCGGAAACAACATTGGTAGGACTAATGTCGGTCCGACGGTAATACGAGCGGCGACGGATTTAGGACTGCGCTCCGTTCCGTCAAAAAAACTTTATCTGAATTCAACAATATCTTGCACACGCTTTCCCCTCGACCTTAGGAGCGAGAAAGATTAGGAACGGAGAAGAGAGAAGAGACCAGCAAGGTCAGGCGGGCTCGTGGTGTTGCATGCTACATATTCTTGGGAAGCTCTGCGACAAAGTGCCTCCAAGTCGCAACTCAGTCTCAATTCGCACCCGACCACGGACGACCTCAATCCATTTTGAAACCATCACTTTATTTCCGTGTTCCTTAATAACCTTCTCCCTTCACCTCTTTTTGTCCAGGGTTTCAGATGCGCGTCTTTCACTGGCCTTACGATCGGGTGCTTCAGTCATTCATCCCCGAGTCGAAGTGTACACTCCAGAGATAACTTACCTTTCATGTTCGCAATCTTCCTGTTTGTCTCATTATTCTTTTCTTGTTGTTAATGGCAAATGCCCTTCTCTTCTCTTTGCCGCCTGCCCATCGGTGCGGACTCCATTGGGGAACGGTACCTCTGGACAGCATGCTCACCTAGAAGCAATAATGCATTTATGATGTCCACAGGAAGGATAATGGGTGTGGAATTTTACTGTTAACCGCATGCATTACTGGTTTCTGAGGGTCAACATGGTCGCCGCTGAAACTGTCGGGTTCGGGGCGGTGAGCGCGTCGTTACAATATTTGCCACCGCGCAATTTCCTTTTTGAGCATTTTGGGGCGGTCTGGACTACGATGATATCATGCATCGCGAGGTTCACCAGCAGCACTTCAAGTGGTGAAGGTGAAGAGCGGGGCTGGCAGTTTTACCCTCTGCGGCACCGCCTACTCGCAGTTTCTTCCAACCCCTCTCCTCAACTTCTTCCCAACCCTCCTCCCGTTACTCTTGAGTTCCTACAGCGACCTTTTGTACAGCGCTCTTGCAACCTCTTTGTCTGAAATCTTCTGCTTGTTTGTTGACACATCCATGGCCAAACGCGAGGCACTGTCTTCAAGGCTTGCCATGGAGCCCGCCACTCCCCCTCAGTACGCTTTCCCGTATCAACAGTACCCATTTCAATACAGGGCTCCTGTAGGAAATTGGAATGCAGCCGGATGCAGTGATTGGAACCTGCCCGGCAACCTAGCCTGTGGTGAGGCTTCATGGTATCCTGCGTACAGTCAAAACAGCGGTTTCACCGACGCGTACGCCGAGCCAGAATTTCGCAACACGAACCCGGGCGGCACCGCACTTTATCAATACAACCAACCTGGACAATCTGCTACCTGGGCCAACGTTCCTTATTTCTATCAGACTCCCCAGCAAGCTTTCACCGACGCTCAGTCCAGCGCTTCATTTCCAACTGACTCTCGACTTGCAACGTCAATCGGCCAACAGCTTGTGAACCCAATCAACTCCCAGCTCGCAAGCTTTTACAACACGAATGCGGGCGAGATCACAACTTACCAATACGAGGACCCTCAGCAATTCGAGATCCCAGGCAGCGGACCTTATTTTTTTCACAGTCCTGAGCAACCTTTCGGCGTCATGCAGTCGAGCGGCTCAGTTCCGGTCGACCCTCGACTTGCGATTCCGAACTCAGGGCTTGCACTCCCAGCCGGCTCCCAGTTTGCACTCCCAAGCGATCCCAACCTTGCAAGAGCAATCGATCCCCCCGTTGCAAGTCCAATTGATCCCCGCCTTGCAAGCCCAATCGACCACCAGGTTGATCTACAAATAGCGTATGTCCCCCAAGCCAAAAAGACATCAAAGCCACTGACAGACATAAGTGTGTGCGCGCCGCAGGTCACCAACACCATGCAATCCAATGATTATCCAGCAGAGATGTCTCCTAGCCAGCCAGCAGTTGTTGCGGGTGGCTATAGCTCCGACGACACTGGTAATTCTTTCTCCACTCCCGAATCTCCCGAGGAGGAATCTGCCGGCGATGATCGTTCCCCAAGCGTTCCATCCGGCGAGGAGGAGGAAGACTGTGATATGCCGGACGAGAACTCGGGTTCCGAACGCAAGGACGACAGCACCGACCGTAGCTCTCGTGACTTTTCCACAAGCACAACTGACAAAGCCTCGCGAGAGGCCCAATCCGGTTTGCGTTTTGGCAGTTACGAAGAAGCCCTAAAGGCGTGCCCTGGGCCTGGATGGACTCCGATACGTCCTGACAACACCCTGCCTCAGACACATCAAGATCGTATTGATATTGTTGTTCGTCTATTGAAAGCGTTTCAGAACCGCGAAGGGGTCCATGATAAGACCGGGAAGGTGTTTGATTCTCGCTGGGCCTTGAGAGACGAGTCTGGAAACGTTGTTGAATACTATGACCCTATGGTGATAGAGAAGGTTTGTTGGGATGTTCTTGTAAGTCTCACCGTGTCGCAGGCGGCATGCATATACTTATAACTGCACAGAGAGTGTCCGAAGACATGCACACGTATAGCGGTGCTGCCCATCTCCCCTTGCACGACAGAGAGTTCAACAAGTCCATATTTAAGACTAAGAATTGGACCTTTGGTACCCGAATCGACTGGATGGAAAGGTTGATGCGCGATTTCAAGGGGCGATGTGACAAGCTCATCAAGGGAACGGAGCTAATCATGTACGTCGCATCGCCGGAGGAAATCTATACAACCAGCGAGGCGAACCGGGTCCAAAATGATAAGCGTCAAGCGTATCTGGAGAAAGGGCGAAAGGTTGTGAGAAAACAGGCCGAGAAGGATGATACTGGTATGTGCCTTGCCTCTGTTATCTTGATCTACTAACAGTACCAGGGGCCGAAGCCATTCTTAAGCAGGCAAAGAGGCAGCCAAAGCGCGCCTCCACCCCTCGGACCGGCTCGTCGGCTGATATCTCTCGGAACGCTTCTAGCGGTTCTGGGAGCGACCTCAATGAGGCTGAAGAGGTGGAAGCTGGCCAGAAGCTGAAGAAGACACGTGGTAGGTCGAAGAAGTCGCCGGACTCTGCCAGCAGACCCACGGGAGTCCGCAAGAGCAAGCGGAGGGCCAATTGAGCCCACATCTGACCGAAACGCATTGGGGGAGGTGTACTATCATTGCTTTGTCTTTTTTTGTTCGTATTGCTATTGCGCCGGTTCGCAGCAAACGGAGGGGAATAATATCAACACATGCGCCAAGTAGAGCGCCCGTTTTTGGAGGCAACGGATGGTAATCGCATTGGCTTCGCGTTGGTAACGCAGAACACACTCTAATACATGACTATTTCCGAACTTCCTTCCTGTAACCTTTCAGTCCGCGTTCCGTGATAACGCCATAAACCATGTGTGTCTCAGAGCCAACCATGCTAGTCGTGCCTATCTCCACCCTGGACGGATGTTCCTACGACTGACGTCCATACTATGTGGTGACAAGTTTCTCTGTTATATATTGATTTGTTCCATATATCATGACTTGAGATAAAGTTCACGTGCGTGAACCTGTAACGATCAAATGATCCTGACGAGCTGCCTCCTATTCCTGTCAAACAGAACCTTCTCTCCATGGAGTCCATCCTTGACCGCCACCGGACTTTTCATGGGCCACTGCATCCAAAACCTTCCGACTCTCTTGTATACCGGCCGATCTAACCGACCAAGATCAGTCTTCCTTAACAAAAGACCATTGCTCCATATTTCCATTCTCTCTTTTCTATCCTTGCTTGCATAATACACTTCTCTTACAAGTTCAGCACAGAAAAAAGGATGAGAGGCGCTAAAGTCCGTGGTATCCGGTCTAAATAGAGCTTCCGTCTTTTCGTACGGAGTTACGATGCACATCCTGCAGTCAACACCAGAACGATACTTGATCTCAATCCCCGACAGAACATGACACCTCAATGTGAGAAGATGGTCCGTTTGTATACCGGACGGGGCATTGGGGTTGTCACTCAAAAGTTCGGCTGTTGGAATCAAGCTGCAAGGGACTCCTTTCGGTTGGGTGGACCGCGAAAACGGATTTGCTCTCGCCAGTCCGTCGACGGCAAGCCAGGACCAGGTTGGCTCGGGGTATGGCGGCCGAGGAGAAGTGCTTCGGAACTCGCTGATATACCAGAGGAGGTCGAAGAGAATATGACCAACCCAAAGACCATGGCGATACTCTTTGATAGAGCGGGGCCCGGATACCGCCTGGGCAATCGTACGAGCAGTCGTTCTACGGTCGATGGATGTCCGTGACTTGACTGAAGAAATTGCGGAAACAATACACATCCAGTGAGCATGCCGCTGGAGTTTGCGCTCAAGATCGACTTCTTCGTTAAGAGATCCAGCTGGTTGCATACTTCGAAAACTTTCAATCACGGCTCCATAATGCTGTTTCCATGTCACTAGCATTTGGTCGCTATATTCTGGGACATGAAATTTCGCAGATCGTTTAGTTATCAGTGACGAAAGGGAAGAAAGGATGTTCTGTTTTCCTCTCCGAGGTTGCGGGTGTCCTTCAGGAACAGCCTCAGAAGCAACACAGGCATTGCATTCAAAGAATAAAAATTTAGAGCCGAAATGGAGCAACCGTCTCGATACAAGACGGGCTTCCAGAGCTCTTGCATTCTTCATCCAAGGGCTTCGGTCAACTTGCTGACAGAAAGAGTCATCGCTGAAGTGATCCTCTGTTGGTACGATTGTTATAGCTTGTTTCCTGGAGAAGCGTATGTGGCAAGGGAAGTCTTCGTAAGATGGGTCACGGTTGTGGAAGAGACCATCCTCCATGTCTGTGGAACCACATGCGGAGATTGTGCATACCGCGTGTGAATACACATTCCCAGTTTCATCGATCTCTTGAGCGTTCGGGGTACCATCTGAGTCGTGCAAAATGCACAACGCGTCGATCCACAAATAGCTTATACCGAGTCGGCGTGTGGCAGTGATCGCATGTTGGAAGGAGAGCGGTAAGTCCCTTTTGTACATGCGGGTCTGGCGTTCCGCTCTGTTCTCAAGTGTGAAATTATGGCGCATAGGCAGTCTATTATTGGCGGCAAAGTAACTGAGTGCAGTGTACCTAATTTGATCGGCATAGGTCGTGTTGTTAGGGAATTCGACAATTCGAAGATGGCTCGACATCTGGTCGCCAACGTACAAGAGTCTCAGGGGAACATAGACCTCCTCGGCACCAGCGATTTGTAACCTCGTGCAGCATTCGTGCATCGATTCACAGCGGAAAATCCAGGATTTTGCTTGTTCCATGGTCTGCAAGGAGCCTGTAGAGGACGAAACAGTAACGGCTGCAATCCTTCCATTGTATTGCCCTGTAGGGTGTTAGGGGGCGTCTATAAAGGGCTACGATGGGCATTTACCTCTGATAAGCGGCAACTTCGTTCCTAGAGGCTGGCCCTCAGCATAACAGATTTGGATCCACTGCTTGAAGTTTTCATCAGCCCCTTGCTCTTTCCAGACGGCAACACGTGCTTGAGCCATTTGCCCTGCATAACGAGACAAGATATCCCTCTTTTGATCTTCTGCGATAGAAGACCATAATATGCGACAGAGATGACAGGCGGATCCACTCAACCCTTGACCGTATAGAGGCAGTTCCCATCGCTGAAGCTCACGACGCCGTATTAGAGGGCAGATTGACCCGCGTATGAGCTTTGAGGCTGTCGTGATATTATAGCAGCGTTCGCAGAGCGCGTTTAGAGTGATTTGATCGTGAGTTGTGGTGCTGCCACTCCCAGTCAACAGGGGGGTCTGGGAGTCTGCGAAGCCCTTCAGCGAGCGCCACCCTAGTTGCCATCTTGGTGTCGTCCAGGTTTCTCGGTAGTACTTCAGGAGGGCTCTTGCCCTTCTGGGACTGTTTGCAAGCGCGTTGAAAGTGAAACGAAGCCCAGGCTCTAGGAGAAGAGCCGTATATACTAAGAGAAGGAGGAGGCCGGCAACAGCTAGAAAGGCGGCCGCCACTGCGAGAACGAATAGCAATATATATAATAATTTGCCAGTCGCGTCACAAATTCTCCAAAATGTTTCGATGAAGAAGTCCTTCAACGAGGGGAGCATCTTGTTGACTGCCAATAGGTTGCGGAGATATCGGAGTCGAGCAACTTGGGAATGTCAGTGATTTGCCGCTCGTGGTGCGCTTTGGAAAACTGAGCATGTAAAGATGGGCCGGATGTCTGGAGAAGAGGCTGAAGTAATGAGGTTGACAGCCTCAGCCTCACTGCTGGTCATCCAACACCCAAACCGGGGTTAGCGCTGAAAGGGCCGCCGCCACAAATGCTGAACTCCTCCTTTCCTCAGCCTCGTCATTTGTGTGTTCCACTTCAATCGTCTTGCATGCTTGAATATTCGTCATGGTTGCGCCCGCGTTTGGTTTCTCTGTTGGCGACTTTATTGCTGGGGCGAACCTTCTTGTCAACGTGTTCAGTGCTTTCAAGGAGTCCGGCGGGGCCTCGTCGAAGTACGCCTCCGAAGTTTCTTTTCTCAACAGCCTTATGTCAACACTTGAGCACCTCGAAAAGCAAGTAGAAACATCCTCTGCGCGAGATGACATCTCTAGAGATCTTTCCAAGCTTGCTCAGATGATCCGTGGACCGTTGCAGGATTTCAAATCGTTTTTGGACAAATATGAAGCCTCATTAGGGCAGGCCTCCACAAAATCCTCACTTGGAAAGGCTCCCAGGACGATTACCTATACTGTTAAGGATATTTCCGGGAAAGTCGAGAAACTCCGCCGTCAAGTCGAACAACCTCTCCAAGCCGTCAACTCACTGCTCTCCCTGCAAGTGATGTAAGTTTAGTAAACCCATGTAAACTGCAGTATTTACATCTGCTTGCAGAAAATCAATCGAAAGTCTGCCGGACCAGCCCCTGCAGCCTTCCCAGTGCGCCCAGATAGTTGAAGCCATCCGAGTGGCGGACATTCCAGCCGAGCTTGATAAGCAAATCAAGGTTCTCCAGCGTTATGCAAAAGCCCATAATATGAGGCAAGATGAGCAACTGAAGCGCATTGAGGATCTTCGGACCAAGTTAGACAGTGAAGTCTCCAGCCTCCAGGCCAAGATGAAAGAGCTTGAGGAAGCCACCACTGAGCTTGCAACGCAGAAAGGCCAGAAAGGCCAGAAAGACATCTCTGACGAAGCAAAAAACACAGTCGAAAAACTGTCGAATGCTCTTGAATCGAAGACGGAAAACCTAGAGAGGGGACTCAAGAAGCAAACGCAGCTTATCATTGCGCTTCGCTCATTTCTGGAGGACAAAGCTGAGATGCAGCAGATTGCATTAACAATCGATGACGACGTAAACTATCACAACAGCGACGCAAGAGCCAGTACCTCATGGCCTTCAGCTACGCTATCCGCGGCAAATCTGGCGATCGTACTCCTCTCGTCTGTAGTTTCAACCGTCGCAGCAACTACAGTCGCAACGCGGAATCAGAGAGCGGAACTGCTAATGGCGGCCTCAAGGTCAGAAGCCACACTCAGAATTCCCTCTTATACCAGTCCCACTACCTTTAGCTCTGCAAGTACCTCCACCAGTAATAATCAGTCTCAAGCCGCAGAGTCTCAAGCGTCAAAATGGGTTTCAGACTTCTCCAGCTCGAATTCTACTGCCACTTCAAAAGCAACACCATCGAAAGTAGCGCCATCGAAAGCAGGGCCTCAGAGAGCAGCGCCTTCGAAACCACCGCCTCCGACCAAAAAGAAATCTGAATCTGCATACAGAACCACTGGGGGGTTAAGTTATTTCAGCGGCGACGAGAAATTGTCCAAACTGCGTGAGCCCGACAATGGCGAAGGGTCCAGCCGTGATCATGACAACGATCATAATCCATTTAATACCCCTGGCCCAGTCGTACCGTCGTCAGATAATAATGGATCTGCTGACACCAGTGGTCCTTCAGGAGGAGATTCTAGCTCAGGTGGCGGCGCATATTCTGGAGGGTATTCAGGGGGAGGTTACAGCTACAGCAGTGATTCCGATGATTCTGACAGCAGTTGATCGTAATTCTCATATTTATTGCGCTAGACACTGTGTCTAATATCACGTTAGGCAGTTCAGGTACCACAAGCGCCTATTGTAAACGCTCTGCAAGTCCAGATTTAGTACTTCCTTGTGCTGCGTCGGGTCAAATGGAAATCGCTCCAGACATCCTGGTGTAGACCGCAACTATGCAGGGGCACCCGGCACGGAAGCACGGTAGCTCCACGGGATCAGATATGTAACCGCCGTCTGACATTAGGACACTTCATGCATCTACGAAAGGGGTCTATCCCGTTGTCGTGCTGCGTTTAGCTTTTTGGTTCCTAATCGGTAACTCCGCGCAAAAATATCGTCTTCGTCATCCGAATCAGCGGCTTTCTCATCGTCCGTTCTGCGTTTCTCTGCCCCACTCATTCCTAAAATAGAGGATTTACTTCCGTGGGATTCGATGGCAGGTGTGGACGCATTACCGCATGCCGAATGATTCCAGCCTGGTCCACTGTCAGTTTGCCGGTCTATCCCAGTTCTTGATCTGAATGGGATATCTGTCTTTGGCCTAATTCCATCTGGATTCCCTGCATTGGGTTGGCTCTGCGCATATTCACGATTCTCGCGAGTCGCTGGTCTCTTGCCCGCGCTGCTGGTCATCCCAGCTAAGCCTCCGACAGATTGCTCTGAACTGTTTCGCTCTATGTGCTTCGAACGTATCGTCAACGGCAACAATCCAAGCAAAACCCTCTCATTGAAAGCTGTGGTGGATTCCGACTTCGTTCCAAGAGAGGGTATTCGTGTTCTGTAAGGGAGGCCAACATCCATATCGACCCCTCGGCTTGGGGTTTCTAAGTCTGTTTGTGCGTCCTCTTGCGCTGCTCTGTTGTCAATGGACTGATCATGAGTTCTAGTACCCGCTTGGTCGGCGTGTCTCTCGGGCACCATGAGTTTCAACCGCGCCTGCAAACTGTAGAAGAGGAATATGAGGGAAATATTTATGGTAAAAGGGCGCTAGAAGATTCAAGTGACCTGCGCGGCTGTACTTATATAACCCCAGAAGTTCTATACTAAGACATTCCCCATTGACACCCAGGAGGTCACGCGATTGGATAAAGATCAAACGTACCGGAAGCGGCTTGCAAGTGGGAGGCGCCTTCCACAGCCCGGTCATACAGATGTGATCACATCCTCTTTCCGGAAGAGCAACTCAACCACTGCCAGCCATGTTAACTCTCCGTCACAAATCTCTACAGTCCCTTTCTTATTTGCAGAGCCTCATTTTATATTGATATATTGAATTGCTGGATCGCAATCCCATCATGGAATGGCCTGCGCTGGGAATCGACCCAAGCATAGACGACGAGCTGCAGCTAGAGCCACACCAGAACCGTCCAGAGCCATTGATTGCGCCAGCATCCGCCGCTATACAGGATCCCCAAATTGACGCTGCCTTTGCGGCAAATTTGATCTTCCAGTTGAACGTGAGTGTTTCCTCGCCTTCAAACGCCATCGTTAACGAAGACGTATCAGCGATACATCTACGGAGCGGAGCCCGCGAGCTCGAGCCATGCGCACGATGCTGCCAACTCGACGCAGACGGAGCCACGGGTGACGGACACCCAAGATGCACCGGAACCCGAAACATCCAGCAGCGCGTCTGTAGTAGTAAGCTCCACTAGACCGACAACCCAAGACAATGGCCTCGAGCCCCAAACTTCCAGCATAGCCGCACCAGACACCTATGCGAGCTCACCCGCAGCACCAAACCCCTCACCCAGAATACCTATAGTCACTCGTTGGGCAATGGAAAAAGACTGGAATCCAGCGGTGGATATCCAAATAATGAAAGATCACTACGGCGAAAGGCGTTTTTATTGTGGGCCTTGCTTCGCCTTTGGTTCGAGATGTTCTTGGCCCCCCTACGGTCCCGAAAGGTATATTATTCCATGTGCACCATGCAAGCGGTATAGACGGGGATGCGGAGAAATACGGATGAACCACATCGAAGGGTGGGAGCGAAGGAAGGAAATCGAAAACAGGGCCAAGAAGATCCGCGCAAGAAAACGCAGGGAGCAGGAGACCCAGCTGGAGCGGGAAAGCAGCCAGGTGAAGCAGCAAAAAGGCCAGTTGGAGTAGCAGAACCCCCAAGTGGAACAGGAAAAGACCCAGCCAGAGCAATAGCAGCTTGAATACATCTTCAGAATCTACAATCCAGTCATGCCATCTCGACATATCCATATCGTGACGAAGCACTTCCTGTTAAACCTGGCTGCAGGCAAAAGGTTAACCTAATTGCTCTAGCAGAACAAGCTCCTTTTCTGCTCACACTTCCCCTCGCGTCCCACCAAAACGACACAACATCTACTCATAAAGCCCCCTCCCCCCAAACGCCCCCAACAACTCCTCAACCCCCCACCTCCCCTCGTCCCTCCAATCCGTCCCCAAAAACCCCATCTCGCCCAGCAAGTCCACCGCCTCCCTCGCCCACTCCCCCGCCGCCTCTCGATCCCCCGCCACCGTGCTCAACCGCGTCATCACGACGTACTGATCCGCCAACAACGCCGTCAGCCCCTCTTCTTTCATGGAGGCGATGATTTCCTCGCCCGTGCGGAGGGCGGCGTTGTATGCGTGGGATTTGAACTGCGCTTCGAGATGTGCTTGGAGGTGGGTGATGCGCGTGCGGCGGGCGTCGGAGGCGTTGCGCTCCGTTGGGGCCAGGGAGCAGAGGGGGCATGTGCAGGTGAAGCCCCAGCGGGAGAGACCTTGTTGGCGCTCGGTATACGTTTTGCCCAGGAGGACGTCTGGGGGTTACTGGTTAGTGATGCTGGCGGGTGTGAATGGGTGGGGAGAGGGGGGGTTACAGGAGATTGTGATTTCTTCGCCGGGGAGGATGTCGCGGTAGGCTTTTATTCCGAGGGAGAAGCCGCTGTTGGAGAACATTACGAAGGCGCTGGATTGTATTAGTTAATTGCTGAGAGCATGTATGATCGAGCACGGGAACGACTTACTTTGGATCACAAGCATGATTGATCCTCTACACACCATTAGCCCATCTCCCAACCCCAACATCATATCCCGGAACCGCAAACTCACCGACACGAGAGGAAACAACCCCCTAAAATCCCCCTCCCCCACACTCGTCCCAAACGCATTCGTCATCATAACATCCTCCTCCCTCCTCCCCTCCTCTTCCACCTCCTCCTCCCTCAACGCCCCAGCATGCCGTCCACTCATCACCCTCACAATCTGCGGCCTCTTGAGCCGATCCACGGCAATCTTCAACAGCCTCATCCCCTCCTTCCTACTAACCCCCTTCTCCATCTCCAGATCCATCATAACACTCGCTTGATCCACCATGAACGTTTCATATCTCTTAATCTTTCTAGTAGCAACGACGCCTTTGTCTTTACCGGGTAGATCAACGATTTCCCATGGCCGCGGCGTGGCGAACCAGTCGTCGATTTGGTCGGGGGTGAAGAAGTAGCTGAGTGGTTCTTCGTCGAGATGTTGGGCTGCGAGGGCGGCCAGCTGGGGGGTCGTGAGGAGGGAGATGCCGTTCATGAAGGAGGATTGGGAGATGTAGACGCAGTATTTTGTGCCGAGGGATTGGATGGAGGTGGAGTGGGTGCAGACGGGGGGATGGGTCCAAGGGTGGTGGGGGTTTGATGAGGAAAGAGGATGTGGTTGGGGTTCCTGTTGGGGGTGGTAGCCTGGTTGGAGGAGTTGGTCAATGTCGATTGCGCCTAGAGTCGCAGAAGTGGTGGATATGAGGGCCGTGAGTGTGAGGAAGGAGAGGAGTGTTTTCCGACGCGTTCGTTGTGGAGGAGCCATGTTCAATCCTAACCAGGTGTCTACCAAACGGTCCAAACCGGCGATGCGATAGAAGGCGCTTGGGAAAAAGAAAGAAATCGCCGCGCATATAACTCAACCTCGACATTACGACTTTGTGGAACCCTGCGTACCTACATATCTTCTAATTCTCCAAGGATCTGCACGTCACTGGACATTAGCCGGAGATTAAAAACGGTACTATACTCCCGACGCCTAGGTCTTGACCTCGAATGTGGAGGCATGCTTCGATGGATATGTGGAGGATTGTCATCTTGGGTCCAATGTATATACTATAGAAGATCAAGAAGATAGTCGCCTAGAGGTGATGTGGAATTTCGAATATCAAATCTGGCCTCAAGAGGGCTGAAGTTGAAGGCAGCGCCGTGGCTCAAAAATGGAAGAGAATGCGTCCGCAATTTAGAGATTCGGATTTTCGAGCTGAACATGTCGAGAGAGTTGTTTCTCTCAAGATTGTGTAAGAAAAGGTAGAATAAATGTTGTCACGTGATGGCCCTATTCTTGCTTAGTCATCGATTCCATATGTCTGACCTCAGTGACAGTGAACGGTCTCAGGGAATGGAGACCAAATGGAATACAGAGAAGGTAAATGGAGGTAATTCTAAGCAGATGTACTCATGCTTGCTGGAGCCAGGTTAGCATCGTTGAGGAAAAGCGGTTAGGTGCAACATGTCCTGGGCTGGAAGGGTGGTATTGATGCGGAGTATGAACTTTTGGATATTTTTCGAGGGTTCGGCATGAGACCTAGCTGCTTCTGACCCTCTTTTAACAACCCAGACCAATCGATTGCCGGAAAGTACTCTGTGCTTCTCCTTTTCCCATCAATCCGACCCTTCCAACGGCGTCCCGTTCGGTCGACCGCTTAACCTACGAAGCATCAATACCATCCGCAAAACATCACAGCCTCGAATCCCTACCACTCAACGCAATACACTCAATCTCGACCGGCACACCCTTAGGCAGCTGCTTAACCGCGACACAACTCCTGGCGGGCCTGTGGGCGAAGAACTTCTCATAGACGCCGTTCATCTCGGCGAAGTTGGCCATGTCGTCGAGGAAGACGTTGACCTTGATGACGCGCGAGATGTCGGAGCCGGCTTCCTTGAGGATGGCGACGATGTTGTTGCAGCAGGCGGCGGTTTGGTCGGCGATGCTGCCCGTGATGAGGTTGCCGGATTTGTCAGCGGGGATTTGGCCTGAGACAAAGATGTGGGGGCCTGCGATGATAGCTTGGGACTGAGGTGGTGGTTAGCGGGGGGTTTGAGGTATGAGAGCTGTGGGACGGTGGGACGGTCGTTGGGGACTCGTTGTATTGAGGGCGGGTTGTTTGAGGGTTGTGGAGCTTGTTTCACAGAGGGTAGAATGGGGATTGACGTACGTAAGGGCCAGCAGCTGCGTTCAGGTCAGTATATCTTTTTCAGCTCCGAGAGTAGTCAGAGTTCTTACGCGGGCAAGCCTCAGTAGTGAGCACCTTCTTGATCTCGGACATTCTGGAGGATTGGGCGCTGAAGTTTCTTCGAAAAGTAGTCAATTGGAAGCGAGAAGCAGTGATGGAGCTAGCTCGGGCAGCAAAAAGTGGTCGAAGCAAAGATGAAGTAGCAGTGCGGACGGACATGGATGTAGGCTATCGTCGGAGCTTGTTGTCCAGCTCTCCGTCGGAGACTCGGGGAGTGTTGTCAGCGGGGTACTCATTCCCAGAAGGGAAGGTGGGGCGGGCTAGCGTGCCGAGGCCGGAGGGGATGAGGGGTGGGGCAGAAACTTTCTCACTGTAAGATATTGATTGAAGGGAGGAGACGAAAAATGGATCTGGGCAAGGGAAAAACGCGTCAGATTATTATCCAAAGTGTAGCGATGAGGACCACAGGGTAAATCCGTCTATAAGTGTTTCAATATGTGGTTGTTTCCAAAGCCCAAGAAATCACTCAATGAACGCCGGTCGAATGCAAATTGCGTGATGGATGGGGGAAGATGAGACGAAAGCACGCAGCGCTCATTCTTTGGCCAGCTGTCCCGTGAGAAGCGTATCGACGCGGGCGTCCAGCTTCGCCCGTCCCTTCAAGAAGTCCAGCTCGAGGAGGAAGGCATATCCAAGCACCTGCCCGCCGAGTTTCTTCACAAGAGCCCCCGCAGCTGCCGCGGATCCGCCTAGAGTGATGTTAGTTAAAAGAAAAACGTAGAAGGGGTACTGTGTGTATTTTGAGCATACCGGTTGCAATGATGTCGTCCACAATGAGCACCTTCTGGCCCGGCTTGATGGCGTCAGCCTGGATCTGGAAGAAGTCCTCTCCATATTCCTTCTGATATCCCGCGGTCTCGCACGGCCCCGGGAGCTTGCCCTTCTTCCGCACAGGGGCGAAACCCACACCGAGCTTCATGGCCAGGCTGGGGCCGAACAGGAAGCCTCTGGCCTCCAGGCCGACGATGACATCGGGCTTCAGGTCCTCGTATGCTTGCGAAACGTGGAGTTCGAGGGCACGGACGAGCGAGTGGTGGAGAGTGGGGTCGGCGAAGATGGGAAGGATGTCTTCGAAGAGGATGCCGGGAGAGGGGAAGTCGGGGAATTGGCGGAGGGCGGACTTGAGCTTCGATTTCAGGGTCTCGAGCTCGTCTAGCGCATCGGGCTGTTGGGAGGAGCTACGTGAAGGTCAGAAAAGGATTCACGACAGGTTCTCGGCGCTCCCCAAAAAGCGTACCTGGAGGCGGAGGCGGCGGCGAGTCCTCCTTGGGTGGCATGCTGGATGGTAGGATCCGGTTTGTGGGCAGGAGGGTGCGAGCCAGTCGCCGTGGCTTCGGCGTCGTTGGGATGGGAGGGCGTGTGGGCGAGGCCGGACATTATGAGGGGAAGAAGAAGAGGGAGAGATGAGCAGGGCGGCCGTCAGGACAGTAAAAGAAGGTGACGCGAGCAAGAGCCAGGCTTTCGAAACGTGCAGGCAAAAAAGCAAACGGTCCAAATCTGGGCTCCGGGTGAGCGGTGAGCGAATCGATGCCGTGAATCCTTGGGGAGGTCCGGAGGGATTGATTTCTGCCTACTGTACACTAGAGTGACTTAGGGGAACCGGGCCAAGCACGGGCGAGACGGGAGAGTATTCTTTCATCACTCATCATCCATGATCCATCCATCCCATCCCTACGTGCACCGATGGAATTGCCCTTTCGAGCCATCTTCACCCGATAAGGCGACACTCCCCGTCTCTGCGGCTTTTGTTGAGGCGTCCCGCATATTATCTTCCAGAATCCAGATGGGCTGTTGGGTGGACAGAGCGCCAGGCGCAGCAGGTGGTGTGCGCTCTCAAAGTGCCTTGAGCCAAACAATTCACCCTTCTTCATCCACACCGTTCCAGCGATATTACCCTTTCCCGCTTTCCGGCACTCTGCACCCTCCATCGTCCATGACTCCATGGAGTCTTCCCTGACCGCCAATGCTGTCGCCATTATCATTATCAATGGCTTTATCAAGGTCAATACGCTTCTAGACGCCCTTGCGGATAATCCTTCCGAGGTCGCGGACGTAGGCCCTTGACATGTGCATTGGCCAATGGTCATATCCCTAGACTACAGCTTTGTTGTATATACTAGGGAGATATCGAAAGGGCTCACTGCTCAGGGCTCAGCGGATCCTAGCTCCGCGCATGTACGCCACCTTGCAGCGTGCAGCCAGCCACAAAGGGAGCCAGAAAGTAATCGTGTCCACTCGATGCACTGCACTGCGGGTGGGAAGATCAGGTTTGAAGCTTGCGCACCATCCTCGATACGGTCGCATAACCAACTAACCGTTGAACACAGGCCAAATTTCTGCGCTCCTGTCTGCGAACACTGGTTCTGTGAGGGCAGCTCCTTGGTGGCACAGGTGTGAAGAAGCTATAGGTGTATTTGACGGAATACTTTCCTCCGCTCTCCGCGAGGTGCTCTATACAGTGGAACCATAAGTGATCTCACGTGATACATCACGTGGCTTCGCGCCACCTTGGCGACCTGCCCTTGCCGTGTGAGCCGCGTGAGGGCGGCCGTAGGGTCCCTCACAGGTTCCATTACTGCAACTGAACGTTTTTATATATCCGAAAATTCTGGACGATGAGACGCCCGCTCAATCACAATACCCTACCCAAGAGCCCTTTATTCAACACTGATCCTTCCTGCCGTCTCCGCCTTGTTGACGATTGCCAAGCTCACCAATCCCACTCCCACCTGCGCTGCGCCGACTGTATCATGGTCTCCACCGTCGACGACGTACCTATCGCCGAAGACTCCGCTGTCGAATCTGCAGTTAAATCCCAAGATCAAGCCCCCGCTGACTCTTCCCTCATCCTCACGCCTCCTACCGCCTGGCCGTTCGCCGCCGCCTACGCACAAGCATTGCCGGCGCATCTCCAGTCCCGACCGAAGGTGGGTTCGCCCGCCTGGTGTCGTGGGTGCAGGAATTGCACGGCACCTGTCCTGCGAACGCTATTCCCCGCGTGGTCCCGTCCATTGCAAAATACGCTACTGCAAAGAGCAAGCAGAGCTTCCTGCGGGAATTTCCAAAGGACTCGGCAGCGTGGTTGGAGCACAATGCAGGAGCGGCCGTGAGCGTTGCAATCAAGCAGTGGGGGTCGGTTGGGACAATTGGCCTGGTTACGTCGAGCTTGTCAAACGCGATTGCATCCATGTCGGGCAGCGACTGGCACACGGTTGCGATGGTCAAGATAGGCAATGATGTGTGGGTACACGACCCGTCCTACAGCCATGCCGATTACGACGAGGACAGTAGGCGGGTAGACAGGGTGAGCGGGAGCCGCATGGTGTCTTGCCTGGTGCAGAAATGGGCGAGCGTAAGAGGGGTTTGGTATCAAGGGTCTCCGTCAAGCTATAGGCGGGACGAGAAGGACCAGCAGGAGTGCATGGGGAGGAGTGCCCAGTGGATTGAGGCGACACTCAACGGAACGCTGCCGTGGCCTCCAAATTCTGACATAGCTAGAGGTGGGACGTGGCACTTTCATCGTAGGAACTAATGTAGATGAAGGAAAGGAAGAGTAAATGCATGAACCTGTACCAGAAGCCGCGTCTCCTTCCCTGCCTGACCCGCCCGTCCCCTTCTTCTCTTACTTGCCGCCTCACATTGCACTTGGGGTGGGAATATCAGGTTTGAAGGTTGCGCACCATCCTTGATGCGGTCGCATAACCAACTACTGCAACTGAACTTTTTACATATCTGAAAATTCCAGATGATGAGATGCCCGCTTGATCACAATACCGTACCCAAGAGCCCTTTATTCAATCACCTCTCCATCACACCACTCCAGCACCACCTATTTGGTCTTCCTCCAGAGCCCCAACTATCTCTGGCCGTGGTCGCGTCTGCAGGTCCCCACCCACACTGAGGGGCAGCCTATGCAGTGCAGTAGCCAGCTCGTATGTCTTCGTCGTACAGAAATCCTACTCGCCAACCACTCTTCAGCCCCACACCTCCATGTTCTGTACCACACAGTCATCGGTACCTTTCTTGACCAACCGTCCGACCGTATACACCTTCTCTCCTTGCTGTTGGAGAAGCTCTGCTGCAGCCTGCGCCTTGTTGGCATCCACCGCAAGCACCATACCCAGCCCGGTGTTCCATGTCCGGCAGAACTCAGTGTTCTCAAGGCGTCCTGCTTGCTTGAGCCACTTGAACACCTCTGGTACAGGCCAAGTCTTCGCATCGAGCTCGGCTGCCAGAGTATCGGGAAGCATGCGAGGTATGTTCTCTAACAGGCCCCCTCCCGTAATGTGGGCCATACCCTTGACGAGACCTTTCTGGACCAACGCGAGAAGCGGCTTGACGTAGATCCTTGTCGGCGTCAACAGGCTGGCTCCTACGGTTTCACTCTCGTTCCAAGGCGCCTTGTCGTGGAAGGATAGGCCCTTCTTTTCAACGATCTTGCGGATCAGGGAGTAGCCGTTGGAGTGGGGCCCGTTCGAAGCGAGGCCTAGCAAGACGTCCCCCTCGACCATCCCCGCCTTGTCTGGAAGGATACTGGCTCCCCGCTGGATGGCTCCAATGGCTGCACCTCCTGCATCGTACTCGCCCTCTTTGTAGAGGCCGGGCATCTCCGCAGTTTCGCCTCCAACCAGAGCGGACCCCGACTGCCGGCAGCCATCCGCCACTCCCCGTACGAACGCCGCCGCATCGGACACATTCAACTTGCTGCAAGCGTAGTAGTCGAGAAACATGAGGGGTTCGGCACCTTGTACGACCAAGTCATTAACGTTCATGGCCACAAGATCGATGCCGACGGTGTCGTGCTTGCCCATCTCGAAAGCGATCTTGACCTTCGTGCCGATGCCGTCGATGGCACCCACGAGGATCGGTGGTTCCGCATACCCAGCGCTCTTCAAGTCCAGAAGGCCGCCAAACCCTCCAATCTCCGCATCAGCGCCCGGTCGTCTTGTGGTGGCCACAGAGGCCTTGATCTGCTTGACGAGCTCGTTTCCTGCATCGATGCTAACACCCGAAGCAGCGTATGTCATCGCCTCGCCCTCCTGCGAGGCTCCTGTAGGCCGTGCGATTGTTGTACCTTCCTCCGCCGGTTGAAGCAGCTTCCAGTCGCATGTGATGTTCTCCTTCTTGAACTCGCTCAGGAGGTGATTCGCAATGTCTTCGAAGTTGTGCGTCGCCAATGCGAGGATGGTAGGGCCAGCTCCGGACAAGCAGATACCAAGGAGGCCAGGGTGGGATTGAGGTGTAACGGACTGCAGGATCTCAGTCAGGCCAGGAATCAGTCCTCTACGGTACGGCTGGTGAAGTTTATCTTGCATCGCAGTATAAATCATATCGGAATTTGGCGGCGATTCTCCCAGAGCAGACGTCAATAGTGCCAAACGCTGCATGTTGAAGATAGCATCTTTCCTCGAATATGAGTCAGGCAGGACCTCGCGGGCTTTTGCCGTCGACACCTCGAAATCCGGTATTATGCATATGCACTTGATTTCTGGCGCCCATTTGAATTTCTTGAAATGCCCAATGTTGAACGGGGGCTCCGGTGGCCGTAGTCCAGTGTCGACGCCGCCTGCTGGCTCCGGCAGGACTTCGCTCAGAGGGATTTCTAGCCTCTCCGTGTCCTCGGGCGACAGCTCGTTCAAGTATGTCCCCACAAAACCTCCATACAATGCCGCTGCCACGTTATCCGGGTGCCGTTCCTCCATCAAACAGTAGTCCAGCATACGAGCTTTCGAGAGCTTCAGGTTGCCCACCTCGTTAGCCAGGTTGACACCAGCAACGATGGCAGCGCCGGACGAGCCCAATCCTCGTCCAAGGGGTATAGGGTTCTTTATATGAACGTGGGTTTCGCATGGGAATGCTCGGATGCCGTGGCATCGCAGGACGTAAACGGCGGTTCTGGTGATGAGGTTGTCTTCGGCGACGAGGGGTACCGACTTCGCTCCGACACCTTCGTAAGTGATACGGCAGTTCAGCGAGTGCTCAGACTTCTCCTTCTTCGTGATCTGCACAGAAATTTCGAGGTAGATGTTGAGCGCCAGGCCAATGACGTCGAAACCTGGTCCTATGTTTGCTGAAGAGCAAGGGACCTTAATGACGGTAGCCATGATGATTCAAGGGTGAAACGGCGAGGTGTATTAGACGTGGAGATGAGGGCCACCGACCTAGAGCCCGCTCAATTGATAACCCACCGGGACGAGAAGGGTGGGTGTGCTGGCGACTGACCAGAACGGTGGTGTTTGCTGAGGGGTAGCGTCGGCTCCAGTCATCGTGGTGGGAAAATTGTCGCGAAATCTTATCGGCGGCCGATAACGCAGTGTGGCCGTGCGGCTGTGGCTGGGCTGTCGGTGGCTGGTGACATTGCCAAGAATTCGGTGGAGACCTGTCGATCACAACGCTAGCTATATATCTTGATGCTTATTTTAACAACGTACTCCACAGGAAGTAAGAAGTATGAACTGTGCTGTTTGGGTCACTTGTTACTTGACCAAGACCTGCGGAACGAAACACCGGCCGTAGCGGAACGCTATTGTCTCATTCTATTCTAACAACACCATCAACAAGTCCGAGACATAGATACGCTCGGAATAAAGCCTTTAGCTCCCCATCTCTACTTCTGCTTAGATACCTTTTTCGTAGTTAGCTGCCCCGTCGTGTATACCATGATTCGCTGCGGATATTCGGGACAGCACCGTCTCGGACTGCCTCGGATTGATTCATAGCTTCCTGCCTCTGTCTAAAAATTCTCAATCTATAGAGAGATAAGTGATCATCATTCTGAGCGACTAGCTCAATGAGAAAGTAGAGGGAGCCTGCGCTGGACTGTCCAGTGTGTATTTTATACTCCGCAACCTCGAGCGTCTGGAGGTAGACGCCACCGCGGGCATCCCAGATCTTGACAGTCTTGTCGTACGACGCTTGTTGTGTTGGATGTGATAAGTTACTACATAAAGACCATTTGTTCAAACCCCGCCGCTCCGTCCTGGACGTTCTTCATGATCTCTCCATTCATCATTCCGTATATGTAAGCGGAATCTACTAGCAAATAGTAGTGGAGGGGCTCCCTGCGACGTACAATCAAGGGTGTTCGACATGCTGGAAGGACGCAAATCCGGTCGCCAGGTAGAACTTTCCCTGTGCAAATACCGTAGTATCCCTTCTCGGTCATAAAGATTCCTGGTAGGCCCTCAATACGGCTAGTATCAAAGAATGCGCTTTCTAGCTCGTCTAAGCTATGTGAGGAAGCTGTGTATGCGTTACTGATCTCCAATACAGCATCACTCGACCCGCAGAACTCGTGCAGAAACGCATCCATTTTCTGCTGCTCGGTGGCCGTTGCGAAAGCTTCTAGGCCATGCGCCCAGAGATAGAACCAGTCGACGTAGGTGTTCTTGCCATACTGCGATACGGAAACAATTCTAGTGTTTCTCTTCACGAACGCTTTCCCCATCCATACAATGAACCCAATGGCCTCAAGGGCAACGTTTTCCCTTGTAGAGATGAGTTTGAAGCTAGGTTGACTGCTTGCGCTGGTGCCCGCCATGATAAGGGTTCGAAATAGAACTTGTCGCCATGGTAGTCCCGTTGGGTGTCTTCCAGCTGGTGCGAAGGTTTCGTAAGTTCGCAATACACATGCTGTATCCCCGAAGTAGGGAACCTCATTTGAGTTTACTACAATGTCGCAAATAACTCCGGAAGTGCGGAGCTCTCCGCGTTTGTTAAAGCAGATATCTTTAACCCTGGGAAATCCGGTCGGATCAAAAGATTCAAAGGGGTCGCCGTATGGCAGAGAAGTGAGGTCTGGGGCCCATGACGGAAGTTCTTCTTTCAACTCCAGTCCGTGGTTATTGAGTCCTGCCAACTGAAGTAGATCAAGAGTCTTTGTTGTGAGCATGAAAGCGCTAGCAAAATCGGAAAATACGGTAGCCACATTCTTGCTATAATCTGGCTCTAATGGCACCTGTTTCGAGAATGGGTCGAGTGCTGCCAGACCGAGTATGGCGTAGAGCTTGTCTCGAGGATCTCTGCAATTCAAACGGGTCGTATATTGGAGAATGTTTGGGTAGCGAAAAATTTCTCGCTCGTTCGTGAGGTGGGGTAGTATGACAAACGGATCGATGGTCATGGGCCTCAGATTTCGCTTCATTGCCATCTGGTCCGCAGTAAAGTATTTCCAAAGCCACGGTTTTTTTACACGCTGTTCAGCGCCAAGAAAGTCTACCAGCAGCGAGTGTTCAATGAGCTCGTTTCCGCATTGGAACACTAGATTTGTAGCAAGAACGCACTCTTGTAGAGCCCATAACCTGGTCCAGTACGGTCGTTCCAGGAGATTACAAAGAGCATCCCAGCTCTTTGGGTCGACGAGATGGTCCAATTTACCTCTAACCTCTTCGACAGGTGGGCCGGAATCTGATAAACGCTTCGTTGTTACGGTCCAATCTGCGATAAGATCCAGGGCAATGCGCGTTTCTTCATCTGAGTCGCCAAGCCATGCGACCACTTGCTTCGCTCGTTTATAGATGTCTCCCATTAACGGTATCTGGTGGTTCTTTTCGTGTTGAGAGCTTTGGTTGATACACATGGAGTCTACCCAGACCCTTCTTTCTGTTTCAGCAAGACGGAGGTGCCGAAGCGCGGAAAAGAGATTAGTCGTAATGCGATACGGCCTTTCTTCCAATAAAATAGGTCGTGTGTCGTTCTCATCCCCCCAACAATAAGAAAGGGCTTCATAATTTGGCGCTGTTGATAGCGTGAAAGTTGACAGTCCGCATCGGACTGGGCTGTCAATACTTGCTGATGGGTAGATTGTAGCGATCCGTATTTCTTTTGCCGGATCATTCAGGGGAGTATGGACGAATTCCACTTTTCCAGGTTCACATTCTAGACTGCTGTGAGGCTGGGGAAAAGGCTAGAAAATGGGAGATTACCTGATATTGTTGTACAGACCTCCACAAGTGGCTGCAATTGTATAGTGTTCATCGTTGGCTAGTTGAGAGATTATAGTGACGCTCGTTATAAAGCCGCGTTCTTGATGGTAAGGAGGATGCCCGCATTGGAAGCTGCACTGATATTTATCGAGGTCTTGACCACCACAAGAAACACACCGGTCAGATGCGCAAGACTTTGCTCAGCCTCCGCAAAGCCACCACATGCAAGACAGACCCTGGTAAAAATGCGCAATCGGGGTCGGCAAGGCTCAAGATGCAGGAGGGCGCCCGTGTTGGCGACAGCTCGTTCCTAGCGATGGAGGTTAGCAAAGCTAGGGGCAAAGCGCGAATAAATATCGCACTATACTGTACCGAAACTATCATCTTTCTTCTGGAGGTGACTCTGGCTGGAAATATCTGGTGTAGACGGTTTGCCGGGTGCTTGAGGTCTGCCTAAATAGATAGCTAGCGAGGCCTAATTATACCGCATCGATATCCGCCTTTTGAATCGAACACCGAAATTAAAGTTAAGCGTTAGGATGTGCAGCAGCAACTTCGCCTTGTGCGTGCGCCTGTGGGAAACGGTGACTGGCACTGTGCCAAGGGGCGCTGGAGGGCCATTCAGACGCGATGAACATCTATGGTAGTGTTCTGGCCAGACAGCCAGCTCGTCGCCTCGGCATCCAATGACAGAGGCGTGCTCGAGGATCAGACTTCACCGATCTTTCGCATCGTCTTCTCGCCTGATGGCCAGACACTCCAGACTAACAGAGGGGACATTCTTTACCGTCTGATCTTGTTGCTGCTTCAACCATGCATCATGCCAACATTAAAAAACCTCTCTATTCTAAGGGTTGCACTGCAATAGAGAGTAACTGCATAGTACGGCTGACTTGGCTGTCACTCGAGACAAACATGTCTTACACTGACAGATGTCATGTCTTGAGGACCCTCCGGACCTGCAGGGTTTTATTAATTTCTGTTTCGAGTATAAGCCAAATGGGGTGTTACAACCTTTGGAGGAAGATAATGCGACCACAGACGACCCCAGCCTTCTGCGGCGAGGACAAGGCGACTTACAGCGCCGTACAGGAATCTGAGACCTGACGTCACATTCTTGTTTTGCGATATGAGAACTCGCAGTGCCTCACAAGACTCATCTTTTGTCCTACCCAGCTACGCCGTTCATCCACTAAATTGGATCTTCCACTCTATCCATTGATTCGACCTACTAGCGCTGGGATTCGTCCATCATTGCGTTCCTTCGCTTCCTCACACCAGAATCCCGTCATCTTTTAGGACATATACTCTTTACGATTCTGAAATCCTCGAAGCACTTCTGTCTGAATTAAGATAAAGGTTTTCCTTGTTGGGTGTATCTTCATGGAAAACCAGTACATCGCAAGTTAGCCATCAGTTTTGATACCCCTTCCCCATAAGACCTAGGTATAGTTCTTCACATACTATTCAACCGCATCCGCAAAGATTGTCCCCTAGCGGAAGCAAACCATGTCATCTTCAATATCGAACCCAGATGCTCTCGCCGCTTCCCACGAACCCACAAATTGGCCTCCCAACACGACATTTGTTTCAAAGACGGGTGTCCCTTGTCTCCGAGAAAGATGCCACCGTATCTTTTTGAAAGTTGGGAGATATTTATATGCTAGGAAACTTGATGTTGAATTACTCAAACTCTCATCTCCATCATACCCTCATAAGCCTTCATCCTACCTTTGTTGTTTCATTGTTGTACATGCTTCTTCCACTCGTTGAAAACCGCCCGGTGGTCATCATGAAGTATTTTCTGACAATCCTTTGTCTCTGTGTCGGAACTCTCTCATTCTCATCCTCTGACATCGAGACCAGCTCCATGAACAACTCCCGCATTGGTTCCCAAGCCGGGCCTGCTCCCCGATTCTATACCGTTTACCCTGCCGACCCCAGTAACTACACTTCTCTCTCCGAGACAAACGCTCTCCTTGAGTCCATGAGCAATGGAGACATTCTTGAAAATGAGAAAGATGACCAACTGGTCTCGTGGCGAGTCTCGCTGACGGATGGGCTGTCGATCGAAAAACTCAAAATCATTCCTGGTATTCGCCTAGTAGAACCGGAAAACGCGCCTCTGGGTCAAAGATCACTATTTCCCAGGCAAGAAGAGCCGGAAGAGCCGGAAGAGCCGAAAACTTGGATTGCTTGGGTTAAGGATCCATATAACAAGGAAGAGATAAACAGGACAAAAGAGTGGCTTGGGTCAAAGGTTAAAAATAAGAACGGATATGTACCATCGCTCAGAACTCCTCCGATACAGGGCGAGGATCCAAGCAAGCGTGGCATCAGGTGCTTCGGCGATCTTATTCTTGATGATGCAGACGTTGAGGAAGCGAGGAAGCAGCCTGGTATTGAATCTGTCAGCGAGAACTGGAAATTGATTTCATTCAGAGCACTCCCAGATCAAGGAACGGCTTCCATTCAGAGAAGGTCTGATCGCCAGTGGGTCAAGCAAGAAAATGCCGCCCAGGACCTGATCATGGATAGTGAGTACGAGTAAGTTCATCACCCTAGTTAGAGTTGCGTTAGCGCCTGCTGATGGTACTAAAGAGGGGCTCCCACAGCCCTGAAAGATTTTGTGTATGAGAAAAATGCCGGGAAAGGACAACATATATGGGTTCTCGATAGAGGGGTGAATATTTTTGTCAAGAATGTTCGTGAAACTTGTACGACAATCCCTCCGAGCTAACGATAATTTCAGGAGAATGGCGAGAGGGAATTTCCGGATAGCGTAGAGGATGATGTTATCCTAACCCCAGGAGCCAGAGCCCAAGGTGTTCCACGTGGTACAGATGACACTGAGGGGGACGGTCATGGAACGAGCGTAGCTTCGAAGGCCGTTGGCAAAGTGCACGGCATTGCTAAAGGCGCAAAACTGATCCCGGTGAAAAAGTCCTCCACCACGTATGGCATGACTGAAGCCTTTGACACCTTGCATGACATTATCTACGAGCAGAAGCTGCAAGGTGTCATTGTTTGTAGTCAAGGAGTACGCCCCGGCGCCCAGAATCATCCGGACTTCAAAAAGGAGGAGAGGGATATGGAATTGCTTTTGGAGTCCATCATCGAGCTCGGGGTTCCCATCGTTTTTGCTGCCGGTAATCTTCCCACTGGATCTGACATCGATGCATGGCCGCAGTACATGGAAGGCCCCGAAATGCCTATCATCAACGTTGGGGCGGCAACACTATCAGGAGACAAGGCTGGTTTTTCGCAAGGAGGCGCACACCTCACTATGTACGCGCCTGGGACCGGCATCAAAACAATGGGAAAGAATGATGGTGCACCGATGACAGCAGAGGGTACATCACTCGGTAAGTCAGCCAGAAGACTTTGTCGTTTTATCCGCTCTAATATATCAGCGGCGCCGGCTGTTGCCGGTCTCATCGCAACCTATATGGCATATGAAGAACCACCCTGGGGAGTGAAAGAACGAAACACAGACTACGTCAAAGCCATAAAGAACTATCTCACCACTCCTGCCTCCTCTTGGGAGCGCAAACCAGGTATCAGAATGATCTGGAATGGTGCTGACAAGGCCGCGCACGACAGCGTGGGAGCGAATAATCCCCTCCCTCCTCCATCTTCCGCAGCGTCATCTTCCGCAGCGTCTCCTACCCCCACCGAAGCCCCAAGGCCAGGGAACGCAAAAACCTGCAATGGCATATACAACAAACACTACATGACCAAAAACACCATCGGCGTGATCATCGACAACAACTTCTGCCCTGACGCCGTTGCCCAAGGCCGGCAAGACGATAACTCTAACAGCATAAAGCGCACTTATCTCCAAGGTACACCGGAACAAGTTGATATCGCCATTGATTGGGATCCCCGCATCAATTTCAAGCCCGATCTCGATGAATGCAAACAGTACATGCGCGAGCTCCTCGACACCTGCGACGAAGTTAACGACGAAAAGTTTAAGGCTATGAACTGGCGTGGTGGCGGAAAATTTGACGTATTCAAAAGCGAAACGGACTGGATCTCCTATCGGTGGAACCCAACGGCAGAGCGTCAACTGGCAATGACGCAGCCCTGGGGCGGCTGCAAGAAGAACTACGAAGCTGTTTTTGAAGAATACCACGTTTGGGGAGCGGGTTGGTTGAACTCCGGGTTTGGGCATGAGTTGTATGACAGGATTAAAGCGAAGAATCTGGCACCAACGAAATGGAAATTTGGGTACAAAAATGAGGCAGATGGGAGGGAGTGGACGCTGTCGGTCAGGACGCTTATTGGGGCAGAGGAACGGGTTCAGAATGCGATCAGAGAGGTGGCTAATTTTGACGGTTTCTCTTTAAATTGCTGAACTTATGTGGACTTATTTCTCAATTTTAAGACACCAGTGTTGGTTGCGCTGTCCAGATCATGCTCGGCGTCGGGTTACCTCTGTCGGAACGATCTCCCGAGTATCATCCATAATCGATGGGAAACATATATTTGGGCATTGGCTGGCCAATCCAAAGGCGAGATCTTCTGCGAATATCCATATTGAATCAAAACTGTATTCATCTTCCTTTCTTCTGTTCGACGATTGTAAGGGCGAACTGCACATCTTCCCACCTCCAACATCTACGCCTTTGTTTCAGAAATCCTTTTTTCCCTTTGCTCGCGACTTTCACTATTCGGGTCGAGATAGGCTGAATCGCCTCCATTATTATCATATCGTATGACTTTCAAGGGGTCCACTTACGCTTTTCTCCAAATACCGTCGTCCTCACTCCTCTCCTAGTTCCAGGGTTATACTTTCCCGGGATCACGCGATGCACAGTCGCGCGATTATCCCACATGGCTACACTGCCAACCGCCCATTTCCACCTTACAAGATGGTCATCGGCCGAGTGAATGTGGAGAATCGAGAAATCCAGCAATTTATCCGACTCGGACTTCTTGAGCTCGGCAAACCCAGTGACGAAGCCCTCATTGACATTCCAAGCTTTGAGACCAGTCACCGGATGCGTGCGTACAGCGGGGTGATGGGTATCGATCGGAGGGCGGTTTGGCCCAACACCCCATAGATCAATGATGGTGTCGTATTGCAGTCGGGAAGTGTGTACTGCATGAAGATGCTCGAAGAGTTTCTGGTATGTCGGGGACAGTGCCTCGTATAAACCGTATTGGCTGACCCAGGCGGTGTCCCCACCAACATCTGGGTGCTCTTCCATTCTGAGAAGAGAGTAGCTAGGTGGGTTGACTTCGAAGCTGGTATCTGCATGCCACCCCGCCTGCGGCCAAGGAGTGAACACACTGTCCCGGCGGTAATCAGAGCTAGAGCCTTTGATAGTGACGTGACGGACGTCTTTCTGTGCCGGGTGCTTATCCAGAATTCCGTAATGCTCGAATAGCTTCACTTGGCCTTCGGTGGTGAGGTCCTGGTCTCGGAAGAAGACCACCCCTCGTTCGGCAACCAGCAGAGCAAGTTCGTCCAGTTGGGTTTCATTTAGCTGGGAAAGCTGGACATTTTCGAGCAACGTTCCGATACCCTCTGTAAGGTCTGTGGCTTTAGCCGCGGATAGTAAGGCCTTCTTCTCTGGATCTGCAAAGAGTGCTCTATCTTTCGGAGGTGTTATTTGTTCGCGGATTGGTTCGGGTGGAACCCAGTCACGAATTTTGGGATTGAAGTTCTGCGATGTTCAGTCCATAGCCTGTGATAATTCGAATTGAAGAAGTCTCACTGGGTGAAGGATCGTTGGTTGTCCTGAATCAGGGGAAATATGTTTGTACGCTTCGAGTGTCGCCATGTCAAGCGCAGTTCTAGTCACGCTGTATTTTTGGAACCGGTGAATGCAGTTGGAGATCCAATTCCAGGTTTCGGATGCTCCTGACGTTCGCCTGCTTTTATATACTCGAATATACAGCGTTATGTATTGAACCAATGGAAGGTTTTATACTAAACTGTGAACTAGAGATAGAACCGTCATGACGACTAATAAGTGATTTATCTCGCCATGAAACATGTGCTTGTGGAGACAGAAAGCTCGAGCCATGAATGGTCATGATGAGTGAGTTCCATCAGCGCTGCAAGAGGGCTGCAATGCAAGGTCATGATGGTGCGGGGCTATGTTGTTGCAACTCGTGACAGAAAGCACGTCATGCCACTCCAAGTTCATCGCTAAAGGATTCACTGACCTTCGGATTTAACGACGTGATGATAAATCAATAACTGTGGCTTGTTTATCAGTAAAAACAGAATAGATGAAGTCAACTGAGCCGCTTTTCCGAATTGCATGCTTCGACGGACAAGCGAGTTATGGTTTCCAAAAAGGAAATGTGAATTAAAAGAAGAACTCATGATTCAGGTCCAAATAGTTTACTAACTAATGTGCGAACCTGAAATCCAGTCTCTTACTCCCTTCATCTGTAGTAGTCTCCAGATAGTTGAGTTTCTCCTCGTCCGTCATATTGTTCCAAATCCTATCTCTCTGCTTGTTGCGCCAAACGTAGTATCCCTTCGCGAACAGGTACAGAAAGATATTCAAAACGCATATTCCGACCAAAACGCGATTTCCACGTCGATCTGCGATCAAAAGGTTAGTAAACTTCGTGATTGCAAGAAGTTCAGGGGTCCTTACAAAGTGGCTTATCATCCTTCCGGTAGATGTTTGAGGAGATGATGGATTGCAACTGCACAGATATATTGTATAGCGCCGCACTAACTGTTCTCGTGCGGACTGTATTCGAGTTGCGACTACACCAACCGACTTGCATCGGATGCGGCGTTGGATATGACAGCAGTATAGTGACGATCGCGTATCGTGCCCATCTCGAGACGCCATTCGAAACTGTCGCCATTGCAACGACGCATGGTAAGAACCACATTTGGACAAAGACGCCTAGGTACGAGCGTTGGTTGATTCTTTCGGATATATATGTCATGATGAGCATCTGTTATAAGTTCAGCATAAGAAGCAGACGGGGGTAGATAAACTCACATTGACGGTTGTGCCTATGTGTGCCGGTATACTTAGCAAATTTGAGTTGAACGTGTCGAATTTCAATTGGCGCAACGTCAATGTAAGATACTGATCAGGGGGTCCGGCTGGAATGGCGAAGGTAAGTCCAATCGCATATATCGGCCACAGGTCAAAATCAATGATACTCTGCCAAAGCAGCTTCATCGTGATGGCTTGTCGGTTGTGCATGTCTCCCTTGCTTGGGTCGTCGCGGAGAATGCGATTCACCATGATCTTCTCTTCCCGTTCTGTGAACCATCCCTTGGGGCGCCACCACGATTTCGTTTGAGTGGGTGACGGAGCCATCATGAACACGGACCATATGCCGATTAGTAGCGTCAGAATGCCCTCGATAAGGAAGAGCCAGCGCCAACCTTCGTAGCCATGGTAACCCCTTAGGCGGAGCAAGCCGTATGCAAGAAGAGGTGCAATGACATCCGTGAGTCGATTTGCCATCCAGAAAATTGCAAGGCGGAATGGGAGTTCGGTGCTTTTGTAGAAATAAGACTGTATCTTTATAAGTATGATGAGAAACCGATGTCACAGGATACTTGCCATGTACAGTATCACATCAGGGATGAAACCGCCTTGAAGGAGTCCAACCAGGGCACGGCAAGCCAGAAAGCTGCTTCTACCCTTGAGCCAAAATTGCGAGGAGGCAACAATGCTCCAAAGGATCATCTGGGCGGGGATCCATCGGTCAGGGCCGATCTTCTTGCTGATGAGCTGGGAAGGGAGTTCGGCTAGCAAAAACGAGACCTTGGCCACCGTGTTGCCAAAATTATAGTCTGAGTCTCGTCAATGACTGCATTACAAGTAGATAAATACAGTATTTACCATTGGTATCCAATCCGAGGTCTTCCAGAAAATTGTCAGTGTTTGCTTGCTGGATGTTGCTTCGATCAAGATCAAGCGCGAAGAACGCGATTGCCGCCCATGCAGCGACGCGCCACTCTATCTTTCTCACAACTTGCTTGATGATGGTTAGCATTTCTCCCAGCCGTTGGATTTAGCACTGACCTTCTCTTCAGCCCAGGTCCAACGCTCATTCGGATCGAAGCGATGAAGATTCTCATATGTCGGCAGAGGTTGAAAATGCTTGGCTGTTTCCGGGTCGTCAAACACAGATGGCTGCGTTGCAATGGCATCAGGATCGACTTTGGGGCTACGTCTCCATAAAAGAGACAGCGTAGGTGGTGGGATTTCGTTTCGTAGAGGAGCGAGATCGGCAGGATGTTGCTTCTTCTCTATATCGCTACTGTCGGTACTTTGTAGAGATGGAGATACCACGGCAATCCTCTTCTCAGAAACCGCGGTTGATACAATTGCATCCTTGTCTGCCTCCACCATGACGAATCCGATATGAGGTTTGTAAAGTAGGATAAAAGCAGGCTGAGCGTCGGCGCCAGCTCCTTGGGTTTCTAGCAATGCCTTGTGCCACGATGAAGTCTCTTATACGATGGCTGTCCTCTTGGTGTTGCGTCTTTCGTAAATACCGCCACGGTTGATGTGCTCCGGCATGTCTTCGTCGTGGTGTATCTTCCACGAGGGAGGCGGTTCCATTCATCTTGGCTATTGCGAATTGCAAGGAGTGTATTGAGAATCTGCATGCACAACGGGCAACGTGCATCGATGAAAGGACTCATGAAGAAGGGATCCGACAATACGTCGCCTGGGCGTGGGCTACGGTTGGTTGGGGATGAATGCATAGGTCTGGGCGTGGTTAGAAATGTCGGGAAGGAGTGTACAAGATACCTCCGCGGAGGTACCTGGATGGAAGTTACAAAAATTCTCAGTTGCGGGCTCCTTGTTGGTGGTAGGATGATGGATTATGCTCCGCGTAATCTGAATTACAGGTACGTCTATGTAGTGGGCACCTCCCCGGATGAGTATTGTAGTCGTGCTTGGTTTAGCGTACTTCGATATACATACCTAGGTATGGTACTTCGATATACATATGCCATTTCTGTGCTTTGAATTCTTTCCCATGTCACGACTTCCAATTCCAATTATGTGGATACGAGTGGGTTCGGTTGCGTCTTTCGAGTCCGCCGTTGCGTGCCTACAGGGACTGAATGTCGTGCTCAACGCCGCAATGTCACGCATATCGCGAATGGCGCAATGCGAGCTAACATCCGTTTTTGGCAAGGAATCTGGATGGATATAAGAATTGCGGGGTTGGATGGAGAGAGAGCCCACCTTTGAAAACAATACCGATCAGAGCGCTACAAACCTATTCACTAGCCAACATGTCGATCATCACATCCGTCCAAGAAGTAACCACAGCCGAGGGGCAGCCCATCAAGCTCGCTGTTGCGTACGACGACAAAGTTCACTCTGATGTGCGTCGACTCGCTACTCATCTTGCAACTTCCGCTAACATCTTTACGGGTAGTCTCCGTACACTGCGTATCTTCCCGTCTATGATACCACTACGAAGTTCCCACCAACGGAGCTCTTTGAGTTCCATGACCGCGGCCATAACGCAGACCCAGCAAAACCAAATCTCCTCTCAAAAGACAACTCTGCTCTTAAAGTCACCAAACTGACGCCGCGCGTGGGGACGGAGATCACGGGCCTGCAGCTCTCTCAACTGACCGACGCGCAAAAGGATGAGTTGGCACTTCTCATCGCCGAGAGAGGCGTTGTAGTCTTCCGTGACCAAGACTTCAAAGACATCGGCCCGGAGAAACAGAAAGAATTCGGGAAATACTTCGGCAGACTCCATGTGCATGCAAGTATAGCCAACAGTTCCAGGTGCAATGGCTGACTCCTGATACAGCCGGTGGGCGCACACGTGAAAGACCACATCGAATTCCACTCCATCTATCTCGGCAAAGACAACCTGTACCGTCTCGGACGCAGCACTTCGCGACTCACCACCACCGGCTACCATTCCGACGTCTCATACGAGCACCAACCCCCCGCCATCACCCTGCTCACCCTCGTCCACGTCCCGGAAACCGGGGGCGACACGGCCTGGACTTCGCAGGTAGCGGCCTATGACCGACTCTCCGAACCCCTGAAGAAGTTCCTCGAGGGCCTCAAAGCCGAGCACAGCGGCTTCGAGCAGGCGGAGGGTGCGCGGCGAGATGGTCATTTCGTTCGGCGCGACCCTGTTCGCAGCTATCACCCGGTTGTCAGGGTGCACCCGGTGACGAAGCAGAAGGCGCTTTTTGTGAATCGCGGGTTTACGAGGCGTATCGTTGGCTTGAAGGACGAGGAATCAGACGCAATCTTGAAGTTGCTTTTCAAGGTGAGTGGTTGAAATTGGGGAGATTGTTTCGCGACTGACCGGAGCTTGCAGCACATCTCAGAGAGTGCCGATATCCAGGCTCGTGTGAAGTGGGATGACAGGACGGTGGCATTGTGGGATAATCGTGTTACGGCGCACACCGCGATTTCGGATTACGATGTCAGTGACGAAGGGGAAGGGTTCAGGCAGGGTTTCCGTATCACCACGTTAGGTGAGGTTCCCGAAGGGGTGGACGGATTGAAGTCCACTTGGGACTGAGTTGCAAGGCTTGCTTGGGAGCTTTTTGATGTACTCAAACCCGTTGATAAGGACAACTCTCCTTCCTTTTCCACCCGAGTGACAGAAAAAGTGTCGCACTATCCTAACAAATCTCGT
>JAFHBW010000197.1:0-46374 GCA_019022765.1 Westerdykella sp. P71 | reverse complement strand
CGTCTGGTGACCATCCTCAACCCGAGCCTTCTTGGATCGCTGAGGCGCTGAAGAGGCCTCAGCAGCTGCCTGTGCTGGCCCCTCGCTGTACTCTATCGTACCGCCGTGCTGGATTCGCTTTCGCTTGCGCGACTTCCGCCAAGTTAGCGCCTCTAGTTGTGCACGTCGTTGTTATAGTTGCTGTACTTGGTTATTGTATCCTCTACTAGCTTAAACCATGCGCGTATAACCTCTAGATCCTCCTGCTGTATTCTCTAGCGATCTTTTGCTTGGGTAAACGCAGTTTGGAGCTGATCTAAACGCGTTACAAATCTCTCTGCCCAATTCTTGCCTACAGGCTTCCTACCACGCTCGAGCAATAGTTTATCCGCCATATCTGCTACCTTGCATAGCCGGGGTAGGAATCCTTGCGCATTGAGGTTAAGAATATATTGTATAATTGTCTGCTCTTTAGTCGCAGTAAGCTTCTGGCAATTAGCGCAGGTATCAGCTCGGGCGCGGATTCCTTGGTGTCTTTGTTGTAGGGTACCAAATGGCACGTTGTATGTAGTAGCGGCGCGTCGCAGGCTTTGTATTTGGCCGTCTTTGTATGCCTAGAGGGCAAGCTTGATATTTCCTTCTTGCTAAGTCCTAGATATCTGTAAGTGTTGAGACATCGCGTGTTGAAGTAGTAATGGTAGATGCCAAGAAATTTTGACCCGCTCGGTGGTTTGACCCACTCGGTGGTGGAATACGTTACATCACCGTAATCAAATTTACTGTTCTCCATTGATTTGAACAGCTCCACTGGGAATTGCGTTCCCACATTGCAAGCTTGTCAGAGGACGCGTTCGCATACCACGAAAGCATGAATCGCAAGGAAGAAAACTCGTCTGCTCATTTTTCATCATGGCGAGCGAGTCCATCATCTTAAAAAATATTTATCATTATTCGAAGAAAGCAAGCTATCTTGTTCTTGCGGGACTCGGTTCCGACTGCGTTGGCATTGATACGCATAGAGCTCTTCAAGGTCCGAGAAAGCGGTCGGCAGTTTATTAACTTTCCCGGACTTGTTCGACCAAATGCAAGCCGACATGATTACCTATGGCTTCGTGTGCGAATTTTATAACGTTTCCTCGGTGCTGACTCTCACCCCTCATGCCCTTTAGACGAAGCGGGGCGGGCAGACGAACTTGCGCAACATCGATACTCGCCGCCGCTCGGAAGCCCGGGCACAAACCTGGTACCCCGCACGTGCGTTTCGTAACTGAGTTTCTCTCCTGGCCGGTGGCGAATTTGTTTTCCGCGACCGTCTCCAATTTCCTGCAGAGAGCTCCCAGCTTATGAGCATCTCCTGAGTCGACGGCGATATAGGATAGTCAATCCTCCAAGGACGCCACAGTACGGAGTACACTGGAACAGCTACCAATATCCCTGAGGCGGGCTGGAATATTGTGTGACGTGAACCCTTGGGAACTTTCAAACGACTGCGCACGTCGACGGCTCTGACTTCACCAAGAGGAGCTGCGCTGAATTTACACCGCTGATCTCATACAGTTATACCACGCCTCTAGTGGGCTTTACTGTCAGTGTTCAGATGCGACGGTCCGATTTTTTTTTGCGACAAGTAAGCTGAATTCACCGCTGTAAAGCGCCTACACCGCTATGAGCAGGTTCAATGCAGGGCTACTAGCGGGTCGCTATGGATTCTACTGTGTAAGAGAAAGTCGGAAGAGATGTATAAACGAGACGCAGGGCAGTTGTGGCGGCCGTCACGAAGACAGCAGCATAACATCACATTTCAGAATAGTACCAATACCCTAGGGTACCTATTACTCCTGACCCTCGAAACCCGTCCACCCCTTTAACAAAAGTATGCCCCCCTCCCTGATACCTGCGACATGTAGCTACCTAGGGTAACGGTGCACCTAGTTCCAAGATGAAGTTCGCCAGCACCGCCTTATTCGCCTTACCTCTGCGTCCTCACCATCCGAGGACCTGAGCTCCCGCAATGAGCCAGCCATTCTCAATATCGTCCACAAGCGGTCCTGCGCTGACCGCAACTATGGCTGCGAAAAGGGCTACTGCTGACAAAAGTGCAACCCCACCACCGGTGGGTGGTCCTGGCTTGCTTTTGATGGCGGCGGCAACGGCGATTGGGCTACTTGCGGGGAAGACGCTCACTGCAAGGATAGACATGTTGGAAACACGAGTTGCGTGAATTCGGAGAGGCTGCATGGGGCCTGTCGTTGCTAAGGTGGGATCTGGGGATGGGGTGGGAGTGAGATAAGGATGATGAGAGCTCAAGGAAGATTGGGGATGAAGGGGTACATGTTGGTCGGCCAATTATGCAGATCGAATACAATGACTTCGCACCGATGCTTTCCCGTCGATCCCCAATATGGTGGCGCTTCCAGGACTTCTATCCTGCTATCTAGGCTAAAAAAAAGGCTCCCCGATGCCACAAAGAACACCCAAGCAGCGGAAACGGCAAAAACAATGACTCAGCCGAGGTTTGAACTCGGGACCTTCAGTGGAACTAACAGCCGTCAGACGGACTTGTTAGACTGACGTGATGACCAACTACACCACCGAGCCGTTGTTGAAAAAAAGGGACGAACGGAGCCTCATATACGCAGTCAATAGCGACCATCAGCGATGGAGAAAGTATCACAGATGAACATTCGACAAGAATCAGAGCGAAGGGGTATCTGTGGAGGGGGAATTTTTCAAGGGCTAGGGGATGGATATAGGTAGGGGTGGGCGTGCCACAGCCGAGCCGCTCATCCACCAATCCACCAATGAAATCAGTGGATAACATCTGTGGACAACGGTTGCGCAACATGATAGACCAACATCGATATGTACCTCTCAGACAAGGTTGTGGGTGAAATGTGCGTCTGGAATGTGAATTGCTTGTCAATTTAAGCTTAATTGTTAGCTTGTTGCTTGTCCGGGGTCGGGTGGTGCTGCCGTCCATGGATGTGGAAGGCGCGAAGTGGAAAGACGCACTTGAGCAAGGGACGAATACATGGACATGGTTGAATAAGAATGATGCATCGAGTCTGGGCGAATATCCACACTTTCTCCGCTCCTCTCACTTATGAGCCTCGATCTAGGCGGACTACCAGATCCTCTTCGCAACCATATTATACCGACTTACGTGCCCGTAGCTGGTACCTTCTGCCCGCTCCTTCTCTTCCTTCTTCTTCTGGCTTTCGTCCTTTTCCCTCAACCTCTTCAAACTCTCGGGATCATCGTGATAGATCCACCTCCGCTTCTCCTCGTCAACATCCACTACACCCCATCCACCTATCTTCTTACCGCCAGTCTCGGTATCCATACACTTCCGCTCCTCCATGCCATGATACCTGTTACGAGCAATGGAAAGCAGCACCATCCCGAGCGCAATCTTCATACCAAGCAGGAACAGATATACACCGAGGAATACTAGCGCCATGGTAGAGAAAGCGATGAAATCATCGATGTTCCACGTAAGCCAGGCAGTCCAGGAAGTTTGTTCGGCAGCACCTGCGCCAAAGGAAGAGCGCCCGAGAGCGCGACGAAGGATGCTGTCGATACGAGCCAACGCTGCAGTAGTAGCTGGAGAAGTTGCTGAAGCGGATTCCGATAGAGAAGTAACTGTCGAGGGTAGTGGCGGTGGCATATGCGTTGCCACGAACATGTGATATGTCTGAACGGCAGCGCGAATAAACAGACATGCCAGCGGAATGACCGGCAGCCCAAGACGGCGGGTGAGGTTTGGATCCGTGAAGGCGTCTGAATAGTAGTCCTTCGCCAGCACGTCTAGATATTTGTCATATACATTGGGCTTGGTCTGGTTGAACTTCGTGATGTAGGCATGCTTCAACCAATCGACCAGCATTTCGCTTCCCAAAACCAGTAGAAATGGATTTAAGACCGGACCTATCCAGTGTGGAAAGATCTTGAAACTCATGGGTATAATGCTCGAGGCTGTGAAAGGTGCAGTAGAGTTGCCACGTCCGAAGGCGGTCCGCCATGAGGATATGTCACCAGTGCGGAGGCTAAAGCCGCCGACCTCGACAATATTGCGCATGGCTATAATGAGCAGCATGAGCCAGAGCTGGAAGCGCTCGACCACATCCGCGCAGGTAAGCTGGAACAGGTTCTCCTTCTCAAACTTCTTGAACACGGTTCCTTTGATTTCGACGAATTGATTCGATAAGAGCAGGGTGAGCAGCGCGTTCGAGTAGGAGTTGACGGCCACATTAAGCGTGATAACTTGGTAGAAGAGTGCTGTGGCGTGTCCGACGTTATACACAAGCGCAAGGAGGAACATCCAGAACGGCCGCAAGACCTTACTCCGGCCATCCGGATTTCGATCCAATGTCTCACGGGAGAAAAGGCACTCCAGGACATCCTGCCCAACCGCCGAGAGCAGACGGTCGCAGACCTCGAGGACATTATAGATCACATAAAGCTTGATGGCTGCTTGGCCACGGATACCATGATACATCTTGCTTGCATCAAAGCGCATAAGAACAGCGCAGCTGCTGATCACGAGAAGGCCTTTCAATATATCCGCTTTATGGCTGGGCAAAAGGGCTGAAGGCGTAGATTTGGTCCTTCGATGTCTATATCTCGGCCGCGTGCGTTTCTCTCGGTTTTCTGGCGCGGACATAATCGGTGCGGTCTTTCCTTGACCCCGAGTCGCAGCGCCCGTCCCATTAGACATAGAAGTCGAGGGTCGTCGTGGTCGAGGCGGCGGTAGCTCGTCGGCAGGGGTACTTGCAACAGGTGTTGGGGGCTGGCTATCGGTGGCTGCCCACCGCCTCCTCCAGACTCTACCCAGGCCATTATACACAAAGCTCCACAGATCTCTTATCTCTTTCAGTAAAACAGTGCCCCACCATCTAACTAGTATCCATACAGCGATAAAGAATCGCAGAGGAAGAATTGTAAGTATATGCATCCAAGCATCCAGGCATGCAAAGGCGCCAAACCCCAAAACGCATTCGAGCTTTTGGGGAAGCAGCAAAAAGTTGACCAGACGGTCGTATTTGATCTTGGACGATTCATATGGAAAGTCCGTGCTCGATGGCCGATATATGTACAGTGGGGATGGCCTGTCCGCGGCCAGCTCAAGTGAGAGAAAGGTGGGGATCGAGAAGGGCGGTAACGGTATGGTCGTAGGCCCTTGAGCTACACTCCTGTCCCTAGACCTTTCTCGCTCTGTCGGCTTTCTTGCTGACGCGGTGGAAGCGTCTCTTACGTCTCGGCCGAGAAGGGAGGTGGGATGCCTGGACCTGGTATTGTCTTCATCGCATTCAGGCATATACCCTTGGTCTTTGTGACTAGATTGTTTTCTGCGTATGACTGGTGGCGTAGATAGTGCTCGTGAAGTCAATGTTGGCCTTCCTTGTCGTGATTCTCCAGCATTGGCTTTCACTGCCACTGATTCTCGTCCATAGGCATTGGTAGAGGCCCTTGGATCTGTTGTTCCCCTCTTACGACCGTCTATCTGCCGAACAATCTTTGGTTCAAAGGGTGGCTCTAGTGTGCCGACTGCTCCCTTGTTGTGTGGTTGTATATCCTCCCTAGCCGTCTCTTCTAACGCATGCTCTGGTATGGGCGAGGCGGCTCTGATCGGAATGCTGGCAGGTTCGCTCGTCAATTCATGTATCTGGCTCGGACTCAGCTTAAGAGTTCTATCATGCTCTGAGACGCTGCTCTTTCTCCGTCCATCCCCAGGTCGCTTGATCTGCCGATTGAAGGTCACCTTCTCAGCGCCATCAGGCAGGGCTTCATCCTCATCCGTACTATGTCTTTTTGTTGCCAACTGGCCATCGCTCCATTTTCTCTGGGAAGCAGTCTCTTGGTTGGTGTCCAGCTGTTCGTCTCCTAGGGATTCGTCCTGCTCATTGCGGCGATCTGGTGAAGCCACATGTTCTGGTTCAGGTGTCGCCGAAGGAGAAGGAAGTTGGGCATTGGCCAGGGAGTCCCCGCCTGACCTCTGATTCGAACCACTCATGGAGGAGCAAGAGGACCTTGACTCTTGCGGGCATGGTGCTGTGACAGCGCTGGATAAGAAGGGTGTTTGCAAGCAGGGACACTCACAAGGAGCTTTGACCTGACAATATCTTGGCGCCAAGACTGTATTTCAGATGAATACCGGACGCATATACGTATATGCTGTACACCCGGTGATATCACCATCACTTGGAATGATGACACCGCATCTGAGATTCGCTGTGACCTTTGATCACATGCGAAATACTCTTAAGATCTGTTGGTTTTCAACACACATACCCACTCGGTGACATTGACCCCACCGACATTACAGAGCGGTCGCACCCTAGACTGCTGAAGTCTCACCCATACGCATAGGGTATGCTTCAATGTACTAATTCGGGCGCCCAAACGCTTTGGGGCGCTTTTGAGAGAATGGAGATAGGTTCTGCACTACTATAGCTAGTTGGGACCCGGCACTGGCACCGCTTGGTGACCCAGGCCTTAGAAAAGCGGTCTGTGGATCCCCACCATCAAGCCTCCTCCTATCAATCCTTCCTCCCAGATGCATTGATAAATTTTCTCCCCTTCGAGGCTTCTAAACTTGGGCAGCTCCCCTAGGTTACTGGCCGCTTCTATCCATCCCCACGGCCCAATGATGTTTTTTACGTTCACTAGGAAGTCTCACTTGACTTAGTCTGTTTTTCCCACATACTGAAGTATCTTCCTTTCAGTTTAAGCAGTTCATCATGGGTCCCTTGTTCCACTAATTTTCCTTCATGTAGCACCAGAATTTGATCACACCCAGTTATGGTCGACAACCGATGCCTGCAAGTCCTATCAGAGTCTACGCTTCGTTTTCAGGGGTAACTTTACACTTACGCAATTGTGATGGTCGTCCGTCCTTGGGTAACACTCTCGAGCGCGCCTTGAATCTGTTTCTCCGTGTGCGAGTCCAACGATGCTGTGGCTTTGCAAAAAGGTCAGTCCATCAGGTTGCAATACAGGTATAGACTCACTGACCTTCATCTAAGAGAATTATTTGAGGATTTTTTAGTATAGCTCGTGCAATGGCGATCCTCTGCTTCTCGCCGCCAGAAAGCCGCAGACCCCGCTCTCCTACTTTCGTCTGGTATCCCTCAGGGAAACTCAGAATGCGTTCATGTATGCTGGCTGCCCTACAAGCATCATATACTTCCTCTAATGTCGCGTCCGGTTTCGCGTATTGCAAGTTGTAGAGGATCGTGGTATTGAAGAGGATGGTATCCTGGGGCACAATGCCCATATGACTCCTTAAGTCTTCAACTTTGATATCCCGGATATCAGACCCATCAATCTGAATAGATCCGCCGGACACGTCGTAGAAGCGGAAGAGCAACTTTAGACATGTCGACTTGCCGCTGCCGCTCTCGCCCACGATGGCTGTCGATGTACCCGGCTCCGCCGTGAAGTTCAGGTTCTCAATAGCAGGCTTTCTTTTGTCGTATGCAAAGGAAACATCAGAAAAGGTGATCCGACCACTGCAATTTGGCAGCTCTTTTGCGCTTTCTGTGTCGACAATAGTCGGTTTTTCTTTGAACTACGATGCCGTCGTCAGTCGCTAGCGCTGGATTACAGAGAGAATGGCTTGCCACTTACCAAGTCAAGCATGCGTTCAGCATCGACAAGATTATTTTGCACTTGGCTGTAGAAACTCCCAAAGAACTGAAGTGGAGCCTGGAGCTGCGTAAAGTATCCCAAGATGCTGACAAACATAGCCACTGTCTGCAACCCGACGGAGATCTGAAGAGCGGAGATGAGGATGACGAGAAGGATACCAAAAGTAAGTACGAGGTTCTGCGTGATGTTCAAAACGTTCAAGGAGAAAAGAACGCGGAACTCCGCGTTCTGGTATGCATCAACATGGTCTCCGAAACGATCGGTCTCTACAGACACTGCGCCATTGTGGTGCACTGTCTCGTAGGACATCATCGTATCCATCCTGAAGTGTCTGTCAGCGAGGAAACCGGGTTGAGTAGTATGTTTTCACCCACTTCGCAGCATCCATCTCCCTATCTTTCTGTGCCATCTCTCTTCTAGCCTTTGCCCGCCACATGGCCATATATATGGTCATGTATATATAGCACCACATTACTGCAATCAATATCACAGAGTAGAATGGATCTAGTCTGATGAGGAAATAGGCTGCCGCAACCCCTAGGTCAAACACCATGGGGAACAACTGGAAAGCGAAGCTGTCCAAGAAGGTGTTCAGCGAGCTCCCCTTATTGAGTGCACTAAGAACCTCGCCGATTCGTTTGCTGAGATGGAACTCAAGCGACAAGGATAGAACATGTCGGAAGGCTGCGGTTGTGAGTCTTCGGAAAAGCGACTGACTTAACGGTATCCAGAGTATTGCCCGGATTGATCCCAATACTCCCTGTTGGCCTTGGAGACCACGGTAAAGAATATAGAGTCCGATCTGCTTCAGCGGCATTTTGCCTTCACCCATCCCTTTGATCAGCTGCTCTAGTTGATAGGGGACAAGAACATTAACGGCCCTCTGAGCAAGGACAAGTATCAGAGAGGCTAGTAATATAAGTTGTTGTTTCCGGGAATCAGAAGGCCTGGGAATTTAGTCGAAATCGCAAATCGGCCGTTGTCAACTTACCATAGGTAGGGGAACAGGATACGGAAACCAATGAAATAATCCAACCATCCCCCTTTACCTTTGCTGGGAGACGCATTTGACACTGACAACGGTTTGTTGCTAGCCCCATACCCTACTTGATCATTTGGAAGTAACGCCTCTCTCTCGGATGCTTCACTCCAGTCCGGAGGAACATCTCTTTGGAGATACAGGTGAATGCCAGACATGCAAAGGAGAAGGGTAATTCGGAAACTCGCTAAGACGGATTGAAGCAAGCCGAAGGCGGCAATTTCGAACTTTAACGACAACGCGAGTATGATTCCTTCTATTACAGCAGCTGTAACCCATGCATAACAATGCGCTGCTGATGGGTGAAATGGTCCCTCTGGACTCGGCAGCAGACCTGCCGCAAAGTAGAGAAATGCGGCAGCATACGTGATCTGGGAGCTATTAGATTATACGTCGTCCAGGTGCTTTTAAACTCTTTCTTACAACGTATCCCCCATGGAGGCGAATTTCTTCGTGGCTGCGGATCGAAGAAATATATCCGGGCGTGCTGAGGATCGCACTAGCCAGGAGACAGAAAGCCAGAAATAATTGCAAAAACCAGATAACCTTCCAGGCCCCTCTTCCTTTATATCCATCTGACGCCCATGAAGACGTCTGCCGATGTAGACTCAGAGAGCTGATGAACAGAACTCCCCACAATGACAGCGGGTAAGAATACAGAATTCCTACCAGGGCCTTCTGGGACTCCATCATGGAAATATTGGAAACTGATTCCTGCGATAGTTTTGTCACATAGCACATAGGTATAAGATGCTCGTTGGTTAGGGGTTGTCGGGATTCCAAGAAAGCGGGCCGAGCGCGATTTCCACATAGGGTAATACCCGCGCCGGTGCCCGAATGGTATAAGGACAATCCGTGAGCGCTTTGACTGTATAAGTCAGCTTGATCGTGCCAGTACACAGATTCCATTTTGAAAGGCTCGATTAAACCAACAATTAAATCGAAAAAGACGAAAACAAAAATCAATGGCACTCTCCAAACGCGGTTGGTCAAATGTTGAGGCCATCATGCCGAAAATAAAAGGCGCCGTCACCGAACGTATGGCGAAAACAACCTCCAACATCGATCTTTCCACCTCAGAGAATTGGCTTCTTCGACCCGAACTAGTAGAAATTTGTCGAAACGCCGTAACTCAAAGATTGGACCAGAAAGTAAGTCATCGACAGAGAATGCACCCCGTGATGCATGGGGCTCACGGCCTACAGCACTTTTCTTATCCAAGAGGATTCTCGGGGGATCCGGATCTATTGGATGCTTATTGCTCATTCTTCAACAAATACTTCAATCCACATAAGGTGGTAGAACCGGCACATCTGGCCACAGCTCCTGGCGCAATGGCCGCTCTCGACACACTCTTGTACAACATTTGCGATCCTGGGGATGGCGTACTGATACCAGGACCATATTGGAATGGATTTGATTTTGGGGTCAGGGTGCGATCGTCAGTAAAGCCCATTCTCGCCATTGTGCCATCGATCATGGAGAACTTTGAAGAAGGTCCGTTAATCGAGGCATTGGAGGAAGCGCTCGCATCAGCAGACTGTTCCGTCAAGGCTCTGATGTTCACAAACCCACATAACCCTTTGTCGATATGCTATTCCAGGCCCGTTTTGGAAGCTTGTGTCCGGTTCTGCGAGAAACGCGATCTCCATTTCATTTGCGACGAGGTGTACGCCATGTCCGTATTTTCGTCGTCGGACATGGCGAGTCCGCAGCAATTTGTCTCAGTCCTCTCATTGAATCTGGGAGACCTTGGTGTCAACCCTTCGCGAGTCCACATAGTATGGAGCATGAGTAAGGACTTCGGGCAAAGCGGCTTCCGAATGGGTGTCACAGTCACGCAGTCCAACCAAGAAATGGCAATTGCTGCGGCGTTAGCTGCACAAATGCAAATTTCTACGCTTTCCGCAACCTTTGTCACGGCACTACTTACTGCGCCTGACCTCGATGAGCTAATTCAACTAAATAAGACGCGATTGGCAGGAGCATACACCAAGTTAACGACGTTTTTCAAGGAATATGGCATTTCATACATACCATGCAATGCTGGCTTGTACGTCTTTGCAAAGATAGTGCCAGACGCCGAGTCTTGGGAAGATGAGAGCGCTGTCGTCGCAAAGTTGAAAGATGTAGGAGTCCTTGTCAGTTCGGGAAAAGGGTATCATGGACCAGAGAGCGAGAAAGGTTGGGCCAGGGTAGCATTCGCTGTGGACCCGGAAGATCTGGAAGAGGCCATAAGAAGAATGAAGTCTGTCTTCAGTGGCTCCAAGCTGCCTGCATCCGGGCGAGAAAAGGAATTGGAGCTCAAGACCAAGGATTCCAAGAGAGAAAGAGAGGATCTTCTTGACGAGATGCTTCCCAGGACCGAACAAGTGCCCGGAAAAAGAGCGAGGGTACATTGAAGGGTTTCTCGATATTCCCAGATACTATGAACTACAATGGTCTGAATTCGATAGCACATGGCCACGCATTTCTCAGTGGAAGTATCTTCCTCAGCTGCCAACCCGACTTCTGCGCCAGTCGCTTCCATTGTTCCTCGTCTCTCTCCTGGCCCGAAACTGCAACCATCATGTTTAAATCACCGTATCTTGACATTCTTCCCATATGCCCATCCCTCAACACGCACTCCAAAATTACCAGTCGGCTGTCCTTGCTTTCTTTGATTGCTCGACGAATGGTTTTAAGGATGACAACGGCCTTCTCGTCATCCCAGTCATGCAGGCACCATTTCATGGTATACACCTCAAATGACGGTACTTCGACCATGAAATCTCCTGATATCAAATGTTCATGCGAAACTCGGCTGCTCACGTCCGAATATACGCCATCTTTTCCATGAAAGTTTGATCGTGCTTCCTCAACGACCTTCGACATGTCGAAAACTCCACCCGTCATATCAGGGTAGGCACGAAGAAGCGAGGCAATGAGGCCGCCTCCGCCGCCACCAATATCCAGAACAGTCTTCGAAGCGACTTCATGCCATGGATAATCTTGCACGATGCCGGGAGCCTGTGCAACGGCTCCTCCACTCAATGTTTTATGGAATTTTGGGACCCAGCCGCGGTCTGTGAAGTACTTGAACATGCTGTCATCCGTGTCGTAGTTTATCTGCGCGGGGGATCGCACGGCATCACTTCTGCATGATTGCTGGATTCCTCGAGCCATATCGTAAAACTCGTTGCCGTAGAGTTCTACCCAGTTTCTCCATTGCGTCCAATGATCTTTTAGAAGGAGCGTAGATGCCGAGTTATTCTGATACGTACTCTTTTCCGTATCATAAGAGAAGATGCCGTTGTTGCGCATAGCGCGCATTACTTGACTAAGGCGGTCTTGCCGTGCATGGCTTGTCCTTGCAAGTTCTTCAATTGACTTGGGGCCCTCCAGGAGAATATCTGGAATATCCAGCTCAACGACTGCACAAAGTGCCTTCGTGTTCATATAGCCTATCTCCATTAGCAGGGTTGCAGCCGGTCACAATCAGAAGTCACGTACCCATGAAATGATCCGCGAGGATCAAGTGGCGTGGTTCCAACTTCAGACGCAACTCATTGAGAAGATCCAAGGCTTCTGAAGCAAGTTCAGAGACTTTCTTGTCGGGTAACCTTCCAGTGTCATGGAGAATTTCATCGACCTTACTTTCGTCGAGTTGTGTAGAAGCCGACCGGAGCGCATCTATGAGGTTATTCAATGTCAAATCCATTTTGTAAATGATTCGAATGAGTAGTATATAATGGCAGGTCAGAGTCCGGTTGTTGCATTGTGGATTATTTACATCCCAATGTGGAGAGCGAAAGAACACCGAAGCTGATTGGCCAGAGCGCCTTGTTCGGTGCCCGACACTCCACCAACGAAACGTCTCGGCCACAACGATGGTGACAGTTGAACTTGGTATGCATTCCCTTCGTTGACGGAATGAGGAATTTCTGAGACGGCATGTTGGAGCATACGGTCAACAGTGTTGATGAGGAGTCTCCTCTCATTAGCGATGAAGAGCTGAATCCACCTTCCAAATCGGTCGCCGCTATCTCCCGAGATTTTACACCAGAATATGTCCTTCCGATCGCACTTCTCGCCGCATTGGCGATGGCTTCAACAGCAGCGACATCGTATTATGCCTATGCCACGCTTCTATGTCGCAACCCAGCGCACTGTCGTGGAGAGGAGAAAAGCCGCTACGCTGGCACAGTAGCAGTGGCCGTTTCCGCTGCAAATGTGCTCGGTGTGCTTGCACTTGGTCATTTACAGAAGCTTTCAATAACCAATCAGAAATTGGGCTTACTGCTTTGGGTGGTTACGAGGTCTATGAGCGCGGTTATGCTACTGTTGGGCGGTACGTATTACCCTGCATTCCATCACGAGCATGAAAAACTGAGTACCTCGACTTAAGTGTCTTTTCAAAGCATCATTGTGGCGCTTTCTGGTCGTATATTCGAGGGATTGGCTTCCGATAACTTGCTGCACTATTTCCTCAACGCCATATACTCTCAAGCGGACAACCATGAAAGGACATCAACACTAATTGGAAGCTCCATGGCTTTATACCTGACCGGCATATCAATCTCGCCTTTCGTTGCTGGGTTGTTTCAAAATTTCACCATCAGTTTCTTTATAGCCCTGGGGCTTTTCCTCGTCACAATCATTTACCTTCAGCTTCTCGTTCCCACACATGCTGCGTCTCCAACACATCCACTCCACAGTGCGGAATGGGACAACTCAGATGCGAGATCTCGAGATCAGAATCTGGATGAGCCGTGGAAAAATCTGCTGAGAACAATATCAACCCCTCTCATCTCGTTTCAACGTCAACCCAAGAATCTCCCTTTTGGACTCTCTCTCCTCGCCTACAATCTCGTCCAATCCTATGTGTTCAGCGCCCTGCTGGTCCACACGTCTCTCCAGTTCAACTTCACAGGCCGCGAAAACGGGATTTTAATTTCTCTTGCGCACGCGGTAGCAGCTGTGTACCTAGGATTAACCCTCTATATCATTCCCATGTTGCAAAGAGCACGGAGAACACGGTCGTCGCGCAATGCAGAGTCGTCCTCAAGACGTAATACTATACGAAAAGACGCACTGTTAGCTATTTTATCCCAGGTCGTCCAAGTGCTCTCTCTCACTGGCTTCGGATTTGCGTCTAACGCGAAAGAAATATATGCACTCACTGCAATTCTGGCACTCAGTCTACCCGCACCTTCCTTCATCAAAGGCGCGTTCGTAGCAACGTGCGAGGGAGAGGACAAAACAAGGGGCTTAGCGGCACTGGCAGCTACGGAGACTCTGGGTAGCGTACTGGGACCGTTGGTGATAGGTGGATGGCAAAGCTACTCTGCCGCTGGACCAACAGTATTTTTCATTGCGGCAGGAATTGCCGCGGCGTCGATGGTGTTGTTTTGCTTAGGCGCTGTGACGAAAGGGGCATTTAGATAATGATAGCGCACCACCCAGACCATGCCACTGCATTGTGGGATCAATTGCAGAAACTCTAGACTACAACTTCCTCTGGCCAGGGGTATTTCTCCAACCGCCATTCACTATCAGGTACAAACTGCTGCTTCTCTGTGCAGCCGTCTCCTCTGCCAAAGATAGGCGCAAACAACCAGTCATGCGTAACCCATATCAGACGCATTGTGACTCTCACAAGCCAGATCGCAAAAGCCGATGCATATCCACTGTCGTCAATACTTCCCATAGTAATTCGCTCCAACAACCGCATGACAGGACCCCATATTGATAAGAAGATGAAGGCTCCGAGCTTGCCCCACGCATTTGATGGAGGCTGATAGACAGGTAGCTTCTCGAGATATTCCTGATACTCGGAAGGCAACCGAGCCTCGACGGCGCCGTCCAGTAGCAGGCTCTAGGATGATGGTTAGGATGCCGAGACAATCTCCCTCGGGAATTAACAACGAACCATATACCGAAGACTTGGAGTTGGGGCCGGAGACCTGGTCATTCCCGCACTGACAAGGGTCCTTAGCACGCACCCATTGCGCAGCTTTTGCTGATCTTCCAGCCCTATCCCTTCGCCAAAGACCGCAATATCGGCATACGCTGTACCCCCTCCCTCAGATGCAATGACATGGCGATATTGTTCCCCAGTGATCAGATAGGCGACCCCAACGACATCCGGGGCGTCAACGGCTTCGGCAGGCAGAGTCCCACGGTCTCTGAGGCTACTGAATGCTGGCTCAGAGTAAGGCAGACCTGGAATGTCCATAGATAGAATCCAATGCGGCAGGCGTACCCGGGCAATGTCCAACGGCGCGATACCTCGGCCGCCGGTGAATTTGGCTGTGCTCATGTTGGACCCGTAAGCGAAGTACCAGAGGGCCCCAGACTTGGCTTCCATAATCACGGGAGCGATTAGTGCCGAAGGGATTCCTGGATCAGATCAATAGGGTTCTTTCAATCTTGTGGCGTGGGTCCTGAATTTGAGATGCATCTGATTATTGCGCGCCAAGTATTCCGGGTCCCGGTCACCCTCGTCCACCGGGATAGCAAATCGCGATCTCACGCAACATCGTGGCACAGGAGATCGGATTCGGCTACGATGAGGGATGAATCGCCGTGTCCCCGGCTTCGGGTTAGGAGAATGGCTGCGGGACGTACCCGATTTCCAGTGAACCTCGTCACGGGCTGTATCACAAACAAGCCTCAATTTTCCACCACCATCGTTCTTCATCAAATTTGTGTGCTCGAATGTCTTCAACAGGCTCCGTAATGGCTAGCGAAACCTGGCTCACCAGGCTTTGTTCAAGTCTGCACATCTGCGTCCTTAATGAAGTCGCCTCGGCCTTGAACATTCCGATTCCGGAGATCGACTTCATCTCCAGTTTCATTGAGAACGGCGGTGACTCGTTATCTTCCCTCAATCTTCAGTCCTCGTTGAGAAATATGGGGATATATGTCACCTTCGAGACCATTCTTACTGCCAAGAGCATCTTGGATTTGATACATTCTGCGAGTTCAGGTCCACGACGACTTTCAGTTGATGGGGGAACCTGGGAGCCGGCCGGTCGAACCAGCATAAAACGTCGATTATCAATCTCTTCAAAATGTACAGATCCCCGGCGACGCAAACGAATCCGCAGGACTTCCATGGTGTCTGCAACCACCGCTGGTCAACGTTACCCGATGACGGAACTGCAGCTGGCCTTCATACATTCTAGGATGTCATATCCGGAGAGGAACATAATACAGTATCAAGAAATACATAAAAGCGGAAGTATACCTGCCTTGAGGGAAGCCTGGAAGGCTGTATTGGACTCAGAACCGATTTTCCGTATGCGGTTTGAACTTACAGACAGCGGAGGGTATATGGTTGAAGAAAGAAATGCAAAATTTGACTGGGAGGAAACCGTGGTAGGGAACGCAGAAACGGTGGAGCGAGAAATGGAAGCAGAGGCTGCGGACCTTGATGATCAGGACGGGGCCCTCGTCAATCGCTTCAGAGTGGTCACCTTCGGCGAGCGAAGTGTTGTCATATGGCGGGTCCACCACAGCTTGGTCGACGGCCATTCACAGGTACTTCTGCAAGAGAAGCTTCATAGAGCGCTGAGAGGTCAAAATATACTCCCTGGACCGTCATTCGGAGAGTTTGCCCTGCAACTCCAGACATTGCAAAACCGAGGTAAAGAGGTTGGGAAATCCTACTGGGCAAAACAGCACCAAGAGCATCCAGCGGCAGCAACCGAGCTCCTGCTACCAGAGCCGCTCCCAGTTCCCATGGATCAACTGAAGCAGCGCCAGGAATTCGTTCGCTTTAACATTGATCTGCACCAACTGTCACTATTCTGCAAGCACATCGGCATAACTGTCTCATCGATTTACTCCGCAGCGTGGGCTGTAACAATTTCCCAGTTCATGGATTCGGATGATGTGGCATTCGGCTCTGCACTTTGCGGAAGGACCCTGCCGATTCCGGGAGTCGAAAAGATCGTTGGACCTGCTATCAATACGCTCCCCCTATTTATCCGTATCGATCGTACCGTAACTGTCATGGAATGGCTACGTTATGTTTTGGAGCAACTTGCGCAACTGACTTCCTTCCAATGGACAAGATCAGAGCATGGCTTTTCCCGGAAGTTCAGCACTGCTCTGAATGTACAATTGGCCCATCCAGAATTGAGCCGTACTCAGTATGACCCGCTTGAGATTCCATTGGGCAGTGTGCTTTCAGACGTTCCCTTGCATGTTGACATCGCCAGCAACGGATGGATTCAGATGGCTTACCATACGGAACGTTACTCCTCGGCACAAGTTGAAACCATTGCCGGCATATTCAAACATGCTCTTCAATTACTACAACGGCCATTCATAAGCATGAGTGAATGCCTCGACAGGATCCTTCCAGGTCCGCAGAAGACCTTGCTGAGCCGGTATGGGAACTGGGAGGCTGCGACTACCCGTGAACATTTCTACAATGAAGATCTCGTGTCCTTGTTTATCAAAGCGGCCCTCGCACGCCCGGGAGACATCGCCGTATCCCGCGGTGCACGCCAGTTGACGTATCTGGAGCTCGATAAGACGTCTTCGATTGTCGCTGAACGCCTGCGGCAGCATGTGCGCCAAGGAGACGTGGTATGCGTTCATGCCGATCGCTCATTGGAATGGATCATAGCCATCTACGGCATACTTAAAGCCAAGGCCGTCTACTGTCCGTTCGCAGAAGATATGCCTCCGGTGGTCAGAGAGATGAACTTCCAAACAGCCAAAGCGAGGGTGTTTTTGACCCCTACAGAACAAACAAAACAAGTTAAACCAGTCTCTTGCGGCCTTTGCTTGTCGATCGAGCAAATAATATCCGCTGAGACGTCGTCCACGCGGGAGGACAATCGATATACGTCGACCACATGTCAAGCGGATTCACCAGCGTATCTTTGCTTTACGTCTGGCTCTACTGGGAAGCCCAAAGGTGTTCTTTGTCGACATGAAAGTCTCGTAGCTTTCCAAAGTGATCCCGAAGTCCGTCTGTTTGCGGGACCTGGGCGCAAAATCGCGCAAGTCATGTCGCCTAACTTCGATGGCAGCATTCATGAGATATTTTCGGCGCTCAGCTACGGCGCTGAACTGGTTTTGAAGGAGCCGTCGGATCCTCTTGGTCACATCAGATCCGCGGATAGCGTAATACTGACGCCGTCTGTCGCAAAGGCTTTGAATCCAGATGACTATCCGAGGCTCAAAACTGTGTACCTCGTCGGCGAGGCTGTTCCGCAGAAGGTTTGCGACACTTGGGCCTCGAAGAAAATATTGTACAACATGTATGGCCCTACTGAGGCAACATGTGGCGCCACCATCAAGCGACTGTATGATCGACAACCAGTAACACTTGGAGTTCCCAACGCCTCCACCAGAATATACATTTTGAACAGAGCGAGGCGCCTCGTACCCCCAGGAACGACGGGGGAAATATACCTTGCGGGAATACAGGTGGCATCGGGGTACGTAGGTCGGCCTGCGGAAACCGAAGTTCGGTTCCTAGCAGACACGATCCTTTTTGATACGGCTGAGTACATGTACCGCACCGGGGATCGCGGCTATTGGAACAAAAGCGGCGAATTGATGTTCCTGGGGCGTAGTGATCGTCAGATCAAACTTCGGGGTTTTCGAGTAGATCTTGATGATCTAGAGATTCGCATGCTGGAGGCCGGTTGTGGAGTGAAAGCCGTGGCGGTTGCCGCCCAGGATGATCACCTCATTGCTCAGGTTCAACCGGCGGACATTGACGTCGTCGCATTCAAGAAGGCTCTGCAGAAGCACATACCGCAGTACGCAATGCCGCGCCACATAACGGCAGTGGAGTCCTTTCCGTTGACAGCAGTTGGAAAGCTGGATTACAAAAAGGTGGTGAGCCAGGCATTGGATACCAGAGACGCAAGCCCAGAAGATAAACCGCTGGATGAAGTGGAGAGGGTTATCGTCATAGCTGTGCGGGATCTTTTGAGCCTACCAAAGGAGGCCGAGGTCAACCTGGATGCCAGCTTCGCTGACTTGGGAGGGCATTCGATGCTTTATCTTCACCTGTCGCACCGCCTTGCCAGGATTTTCAAACGTCAAGTTCCACTGCGGCTTCTTCTCGAGACTCCCACATTGCGGACACTATCAGCAGCTCTGAGATGCTCCGATGCGAAACCTGTAGTCTCCCAAGATGACCAATCTCTCTCACTGGGTGAAGATGGAGTGTCATCAATCGAAAGAGAATGGTGGGTGAAGCACCGTGTAGGCTCCTCTTCTTCGTTCAACGTTACGTTCGCCAGCCACTTGGACCAGTCCGTGAGGATCGAGAAACTGAAGGCATCCTGGGACCACGTTTTGCAGCGTCATCGTATACTCAGCTCGACATACAATTCGGCCACGTCATCTGATCCTTCGATAGTTGCTGGCCTTCGACGAGAATATTTCTCAAAACCTCCGACTGCTGAAATCGTGCGCACGATTGACATCGACCGCGAGATCAACATCGCCTTCGACCTGAACAAAGACTACCTGGTCAGAGTCCTGATTTCACCGGAATGCATGCTAGTGGTTATTAGCCATATTCTCTGCGATTTCACCACGCTCAAGGTACTTCTGCGTGAAGTTACCGAGACATATCGGGATAAACCTTTGCCGGCCATCGGAAAAGAGTATTCTCAAACAAAGCTTGCTCCACAACCCTCTCCCGATAAGCTCGCATTCTGGTCGAAGCATCTGTGTCGAGCCGAGGAAACATCCCGAATGGTTGGTAGCCAAAAGTCGCGAAGAACATGGGCAGGAACATCTCGGTCCTGTGACATTCCGGTGAATACCCACCAGCGCCTGCGTGCTTTTGCCATCCATCATCGAGTTACCATGCACCAGATCGCCCTCGGTGCCGTAGCCATGGCACTCACGTACGATAGCGACACTTGCGATATCGTCCTAGGAGCGCCGTATCTAAACCGGCATTCAGAAGAAGATCAGACAGTGGTCGGCCTGTTCCTGGAACCTCTACCCGTAAGGCTCTATCATGAGCCGACAAGCGCCGGAACTTTCATTGAGTCGGTGAGGACCGCGAGTAGAGCGGCGCTATCGAATGCTGTACCGTGGCACCAGCTGTTGTCGCACCTGGGCATCCATCCAGATTTCCCCAACCATCCCATCTTCGAAGTGATGGTGACGTTTCACGACGTCCACGATGGAATCGCATGGACTCTCCCGGGTTCAAGCCCACTTCAAACTTGGGCGCAAGGGGCCAAATTCAAGCTGATGGCCGAATTCACAGCGAGGCAGGATGATACCTTGTCATTGAGGCTTGAGTACAGCACTGAGTGCTTCACAGACGAAGGGATCAAGGCAGTCGAAAGTTCGATCAGATTGGCCCTGGAAGGTTTAGCGGCGGATGATGGGTTTGATGACATTCAGATGAAGCTGAGAAAAGGAGGGCCAGTTCGCAATTGATGGGATGGATTGGATTGGGCCATGATTATATAATGATATGATTATGTAAGCTGTGGATTTTCGTTGGGTGGGGCGGGACCACGGATCAGCTCCAGCTCCAGGGAGCTTTTAGAGACAACCACCCTTCAAGACATAGATATGGGTATAAGGCAGCAAGACGCTAGACTTCGAACTTTGTTACATTTCTCGTTAGATCATCATGTCCACCGTCCACGGCTGCGCTTCCTTCGCTGTTGCCCCTAACCCCGTCTTGCAATGCGCCCCGCAAGGTCCGTCAATCGCAGCTCCAGGTCCACGAAACACTGTTCCCTCGACCTGCCTTCCGGCGTCCCCGATTCAGACGCAGGCTTCGACCCCATTCCAGCCAATGTCTTTATACTCCGGAGCACTTCACTAGCTTGGCGCACCTCCTTCAGCACCATCTGCGACCTCCACGCTTTCTGCTCCTCGGCATCAATACCGAAATCTCCCAATCCGAGTCCAGGTAGCAACAGGCCGGATGGCCGAATGCTGAAGCTTGAGACGCACTGACGCTCTGTTTCTTCGGATACCATCGTTTCGCAGACGTCCAGAAGCTCCACAATCTGGTACATGATGGCGGTCAAGAGAATAATACAACGCATGTTTCGAGAGCCCTTTTGGATATCGCTGAGCTGCGTAAGCTTTTCTAGTGCTCGCTTGATCAGCCCCAACACGATCTTGAAGGATTTGAGGTCGGCCACGATGTAGTTCTCCAAGTCGCTGATGATTTGGGTGCAATCGATGACAAACTGGCTGTCGGAATGATTCTTGGGCGGCCGAACTGATTGCGATTGCGCTCTTGGGGTTTGTTGTCGGCCATGATCGGGCGCCGGTTGCGACAATGGAGGCGAGGGCGGGAAAGGCTGTAAAAGGTGGTCTAGGTTGAAGTCGATGGCGGGAAGCATGAAGTCATCGGCCATGGAGGTCATCATGTCGCTTGTTGAGCTGGAGCCCTGGCGTGCTATATCTCCAGGAGCCGTTCTCATCGCCGACTCCTCCAGGAAGTCCGTGTCGTGACTGTCTCCGGTACCAAGGCTCGATCCCGTGGTCCACCGTCCCATACTTTCGCTCTCATCGTCATGGTATGTGCTTTCGTTGGATGTGATGGAGGCGACCGATCTGGACACCACTGTCGGAACAGGTTGTGCATGCTGTGCAACGTATCGGGCTCGTTGCTCAGGCGCATTCCCTTCTTCTGGCAGACGCCTTTTCTTTGCCCGGATACCTGGGACGCGGCCGACGCGTGACTCCAAGTAAATGCACTGTAAACGCCCGTTCCGGCATCTCTCGCATCCCGTTCTTTCGCCGCTGCATTTGACCTTTGCCGCACAACACTGGTTACATGCTGTTCGAAGCTTGATCGGCCGAGAACTGCTACTCCTTGCCGAGCTCGACGGGCTGTCACGCGTCCGTCAGCAACGTGAGATGGAAGTCAAGGAATTCTGTCACGAACCTGAGAGGTGTTGGGAGCATATTCGGATACCGTACAAAGTGGGGAAAATGGTCAATGGGTACGAGAGTGATGCGCGCGGGCCGGTCGGACATATCTATCTTTCAGACCCTCTGCCAGGAAGGGGTCAGGCTGATGCTGCTGAACCCCTGCACCACCTGCGTCTTCCCTCACAACGCGCTATTGCCGAGAGAGATCACGGCCAAAGCGGTCCATGGAAGCCGTTTCCAATGCAAAACATGGATTGGCTTGGACCCCAAGCTGCCGTCAGCGCCAACGAACAGAAGGACCAATCGATTCCAAGGGGAGCTCGTTTATCATGTATACCGTTGTGGCTGACGATTCTACGGCGGGAAGGATCCGCGCGAAAGCTGACAACGATGATTACGGGTCCGCGCTCCTCCTGGTCCTCTCTTGATGTCCAAGTACTCATCTCATCCGACAGGGCCGTGCCAGGCAACCTCGACTCGGGGAGCTTGTAGCATTTGGGACCAGCCTTGACTCGGAGACGTCGCATTATTTTGGACCAGCGTAGACGGTCGCGCAGCTGCGTCTAGGGTTCGCCGGGCGCGGGGTAAAGATAGAAGAAACCCGGGCAACGATGCTGCTGCGCCGCGCGCGTTCATCACCCTGCACTACATATCACGGAGTCCGCCTCGCACATCGGTGGGTTGGTCCCGGTATACTAGCCCTAGAGAGTTAGGGGTCCAAGACAAACGCCGAGAGGGACGTGACAACCTCAGTCGTTTCAACAGCGACGTGGGACGAAGACGTCAATGCAGCCAGAGCCCTTAGGGGCTGGACGCCCGTCTGCCCTTATTATTTTATTAGGGCTATTATTATTATTGTTGTTGTTGAAATTTACCCGGACGCGTTGAAAGCTCGGCGATGGTGGCGTCGCCGATGAATTTCACGCCCGGCAAGTTGCAACAGAGGGCTGGGGGCCAGAGATGCAGCCGCTGGGTCCCCGGGGTCCAGTATCATTGCACCTGGTCAGTTACCAGTACGGAGAGTAGTGACCAAGAAGACGTAACCCATTTCCATTGGTACAGCGGTGGTCGTATACTTTTAGACACAGCAGACCAGGATCCAACATGACCGACGATGACTGCCTTGGCGGGATAGACTTTGGCATCCCGAGAGCTCCACGCATTGCTCTTTGTCTCTCTGTGAAAAGAGCTGTTTCTGTGAGGCAAAGCTACGTCGATAAGACGCTCACGACCTTCCAGTTTCGCCACGCATGTTGTCGTTAACACTTGGCATCAATGGACCCGGACAAGCGCAAGCCACAAAAGCTTGTCGGTCGAAGACTGTCACGGTTCCTTTCCGCAAGTCCCGCTACAACACACGTAAGTACATGCCCTCCTTCGCCGGGGGTTCTTATTGGGCGCACTCCCACGACCGCCGCCCTGCTCCGCAATCCTTTCCCTTCAACTCACAAATGAAAGCCGACGCTTCCACCACGATGCATATGGTCCGTTCAGCTGCCATTTGACGCGAGCTTAGCGAACGATGAGGCGGCCCGGGCATGGGCACGCCAAAGGATCACAAAATTTCCCGCCCTCAGTCTGCACAGTCCTGACTCTGCACGGTTCACTCGGAATGTAATCAAGCCGGTACTCCCGTACGAGTTCATCAACGTCCGCTTAGGTATCCGTTGTCCGGGGGTGTAACGTATATTACAGTGTCACGCCTTCGACCTCCTTGTCGTGCGCATCAGGGTCCGTATTCAATTTCAGCTTTATTGTTGAATCCCGTGGTGTCCAGGAACACAAAGGAAAAGACACATCAGGCGCTGGTCGCCAACCTGTCGCAGCGAATCTCCGTATCCGGATGCGAAATCCAAGTCTCGGGATTCTTGTTCCAACTACTGGTCTCGTGAAGGCTGAGGCGGTAACTGGCCAGAAGACGTGCCAGAATTGCTCGAATGACCAAGTCTACCACGTATTTCCCCATACATTGCCGGGGCCCAAATCCAAACCGCCAGTAATGGTATCGAACTTCTGACGGCTTTTGATCGACGAACCGTGAAGGCCGATACTGCTCTCGGTCATCTCCCCAAAACGGGTTATGGATGTTCAGCGAGTGGGTATCGACAATGAAGTTCGTCCCGGGGGGAACCACGAAGCCCCCAACCGTCCTCGCTGTCGGCGCAGCCTGTGGCACTGAAAATGCCGCCAGCGGCTTGAGCCTGGCTGACTCCAAAATTGCCGCTCCCAGCAACGTCGAAGGATTTTTGATGTACTCCTCAAAACTTCTCCGATCATCAGGCGTGTCACCGGGAAGTGGCATCTCCTTCCGAATGCCATCCTGCACTTCTGTATTACTGGCAAGAAACAGCAGGTTCCAGGACAGCCCTCCCATTGTAACATCCAGATTTGCGAAAAGCATTTCGTCCAACGTCTGCAGCAGTTCCTCCTGGGATATCTCACCACGTTCCACTGCCTCGTACATCTCAACGACAGGGGCCGATAGACTGCCCGATTTTACACCAAGGTAGATCGTTTTGTTGAGTTTCGACCAGCGATTTTTGAAGCCTCTAAGATCCTTATTGATGCGTGACGGCAGATAGCGGCTCCAAGCCGATCGAGTCGTCCCGCCTTGGATCATACGCTGGAACAAGGCTTCTCGCAAGGGCACGATGTCCATCAGTTCCCGCCGCTGTTCGGTGTTGAGCTTGCCGTAAATGATCTCGGCGACAATCCAAAATGGGATATACCGTAGGTCTGCGACGGGGTTTATCAGCCCCCTCTTCAGGTTTTCGGTCAAGTGGAGAGACTGAAGTTCCTCGTCAACCTTCCGGAGAATATCTGCAACATAACGTGTGGAGCTTCTATGAGTGAATGGCGGACCTGTCACGGAGTGCAATTTCCGCCACTCTTCACCACTGACAAGGCCCACGCATTTCCCTAGCAATTCGCCCATTAGCCATCCAGCATTGTTGTTGATGGCTTTTCGATGCTTATCCGAGTCCTTGAAAATTGTCCGGATGTCTTTGGGATGGCTAACTACCCTTGGCCCTGTCAGTGTATTGTTCTGCGTAGGAAAGGTCGACGTACACTTCCGGCGTAAACCCATTCCATATCCGATAGACGCCACCATACTTCCTGCCCCATTGCGAACTGTTCTTTTCACCCTCAAGGAATTTTGCGACATCACCTTGGCCATTGGGCCATTGGTATGGGCATGTCGGTATATCGTCCGAGCCGTCCGCGGATCTGATAGGGTGGGCCCATGACAGATAACTCTTATAAGTGATAAGTATTGTGACTTCTTGTTACATTGGGATCTTACATTTATTACCGAAGACAGGGCATGCACACTTCTCGAGTAGAGCCTTCCTCGGAGCTTGGCATTCAGCCCGACCAGCGCACAAAGTGCGGCACAGAACGCCAACGTCGCAAAATACATGGTAGCCGTGGGGAAAAGCACCATCTTTCTGGTCGCTGGGCCCTTTTTGACCCGTGGCTGTTGAAAGAAATGGCAAGGGGAGACGTGGGTTAGCGAGATATTATCCCGCCGTTACGGTATCCGTACAACAAGTCAGCATATGCTACATCCGGAGACCGAATCGTCGCTTGGCGTGAAATCAACACCTGTCCGACGTAGACATTGTGAAGAATCACACGTATCCAACGACGGACGAAGCTTCACAGTTTTTAACGTCTTGACCATTTGTTGCGTCTCACTTGTTAAAGAAACTACGTCTTCGGGCTGTCACTGATCCAAGTCATGTCCATATTTGGGTCCTCGCTCCAGTATCCGCTGCACAGCGGGACGATTCAGCATCCTCTTACTCCAGGCCTCAATATGTGGCCAATCAGCGATTTCTACTCCCAGGAACTTGAACATCCATGGCATAGCGAACGGGAAATACGATAGATCGGCAACTGTTGGGCGATCTGGCAGCCCAATATAATCCTGCCCCGGTTCTGAGAGCCGCTTGTCGAGTTTATCCCACTGAACAAGGCAGTTTGAATGCAGCCTGTCGCGTTGCATCCGGGTCAGCAAAAACGCCTCAGAACAGGACTCTTGCAAGAACCTCCCTCGGCGTCGAAAAGTAAGAAGAGGATCACTCACTTGGCGACGGTCTTTGGAAGTACCTCCGGATTTGCGCGATTCGGATACCCCTTTAGGAAGTAGAGCCAATACTTTGCTGTAGGTCTGCTCGGCACATCAGCATCTCAGCTCCCACATCAACGACGATTTATGGAGTGGTCCCATACCCCAGTCCTGCAGTCTGGTACGCTGTCCAAGACAACACTTGCGCCCTTTCCCAGGCAGTCTTGCCGCTCCACTCTCCCTGCGGGTCAAACCGCTCAGCCAGATATTGTAGGCATGCTGTGCTTTCGAACACTATCACCTCCTGCTTTGTTACTGGATCCTGGTCCTTCAGAGCCGGAACGTATCGTTCCGGATGGATTCGATAGTACCAATCCTCCTTGGTGTCAATCACTGAGATGACGTGGGGGAATTGCAACTCCTCTGCCAAAATGAGCGGTTTGATGTAATTGATGTAGCTTGTCTGGTCGGCTGCAACATTGTCAGTCGACCGTCTTGCTCATGTAATCCTGCAACCAGTGTATTGGAAACTGTCTGACGTGGAATCACTGGAAAGACTGGAGCTGTGTGGTCCACATGGGCAGGGTTGTTTGGCTTCCCGCGCGAGAACCCATCAACCTACGCCACAGTCACCGACTCCAGGCGAGAGAATCGATGCCGAGGATCTCCACATACCTTTGATAATGTACAGGATGACCCGACCATCATACCCCACGTCGCCCTTGACAACCTGGCCGTTTGCAAGAAGGCCTTGACTCGCATGCTCGTTGCTCGTTTCGGCCATGGTGGAAATTCTGTCGGTGTTTGGTCCAGACTCTCGAAGTACCGGTGGAAGAGGGTCGGTCAGAGGTCAATCAACTTGTCAATCTTCACGCACACCCTGGTTATACGTACCATTGCGGCAAGGTCCGGTCGCCATGATGTGCGGTCAGGTATGCTCGGGGTCCGCCGCGACCGGCATCCGGGGTGCAACTCCCCATGCTCCCCTGGCGAGTCACGACACAATAGATTCCTTTCCTTTCGGTAGGCTTTCTGGTCGCCTTGTCAGTTCCTTTACTCCGGCGGTCTCACCGCCCTTCAAAACCAACAGGTAGTTTCTCATGAACCCCTATGCCTCGTCGCGCTCGCCGAGACGACGCCACCCTGACCAGCGCGTTGTCTGGGGCATGGAGCGTAGCTGTGATACTGAATACAGTTCTGGAACTTCTGGTAGTCTACCACAGTATGCGAGAAAGTGAATCTGCATTTTATATTATAACAGGGTCTAAAATGATAACTCTGAGCTCCCATCGACTCATCCATGCGCTAAAAGTCGCGCTGTCTTGCTCGCAGGGGATATTCGAGGTGTCGTTCTGACTCCAACAAACAATATTCCACTTCTGACAACACTCATTATAGTCTACCAAATGTCAAATTTGAGGCGATTCGAATCTGCCTCCTGGTTTTATATCATCGACCTGTACTCATGATTCTGCATCCTTCTCCTTGTTCTCTTGCTCCAGCCCGTATTCTGTGTTCAACTGCGTCCGCATAGGGACGTGCTTCTCGAGGAATGAGAGCAAGAACCCCACAAGACTGAAAGCCACACCGCCATACCATACCGGCTTCAGGCCCTCCGTCAACACGTGGATAACCTGCTTCCTCGTCTCCGGAGCTAGCGACTGGACGAAACCGCCAGTGACAAGCGAGTACGCCTTTCCTCCAGCTATTGCGGCGGCTGCCTGCGGGTCTTCGATGAGATGTAGCAACCCATTCGTCTCGTTATTGAAGATAATGGCCGGTATAGCAATACCCCACATGAACCCGAAGCTTCTCATGAACGAGAACAATGCAGCCGAGGAAGCGTTATCCGCATCGCTGAGATTGGACTGAATACCAGGCAAGACAGTGATCATCAGGATGCCCAGGCCAATCGAGGCGATAATTTCGAAACCCGCCCACGCCGCTTTGCTTGATGATGGTCCCAGAAGGGTAAAAAGTCCAAAGCCGACAGCCGACAATGCAAAACCCACGTGGTGGAATGGCTTGTATTTCCCTAGCTTCGCCATAAGACCACCAGCTACCATACCCGACGGTACGTTGAATAGCATGAAAGGCAAAAGATAGACACCAGCGCGGAGAGGGCTAGTTTCCAATACACCCTGGTAGTATACGGGTAAAAAGACGCAGGCCCACATGAGTAGTAGAGCCGCGTCGAAGCCGAGAAAGAAGCCGATTAGGGAGGTTCGATTCGCAAAAAGGTGTGGCGGCACACTAGGCTCCTCGCAGAATGGTGTGGCTTCGTAGATATGGAACGCGATCCAGCCGAGGAAGCCGAGCACTAGGGGCACGATGATGTGGTATGTCGACCACGCATAGATGGTTCCGCCCATGATTAAGCCAAGAAGGATAGCGCTCATCGACGCAATGAACAGAAAGCCTCCGATATAGTCGATTTTGGCCAGAGCGTGAAGCCAGCTGGGCTGCTTCCTGGAGTTGAGGCGGAGGAAGAAGGCTTGCGTGGCCAGACAAACGCCGCCAATTGGGAGATTCATGTAAAAGATCCAACGCCAGTCGTGCTCTGCAATGGCTCCGCCAATGATGGGACCAAGGGTTGAGCCCACGGCGCCGGCCGAGAGGACCATGCCTAGGTATTTCCCACGCTCTCGTAGAGGGACCATATCGCATGCGATAATCTCGACGAGGACGAATTGTCCTCCACCTCCAAGCCCTTGTACGGTTCGACCTCCGATTATTTGGTTGACATTGTTGGCACTTCCGATGATTGCGCTACCCACGATGAACAGTGCGACAGAGATAAGCATGGGCCAACGTCTCCCGAAGATATTTGCCAACTGGCCGATGAAGGGTTGGACAACCGTTGAGGCAAGAAGGAAGGAGCTGGATATCCAGACGTATTGTTCGTCGGCGCCAGGCACTGCTTTGGCAATTGTCGGGAGCGCCACGCTCATGATGGTAATATCGAGAGAGACGGTAAGGAGAGCAAGGCATAGCGAGACGAACACTAGCCAAAACTTCCATGTTCGGGGTTCTGAAGCTTGTGCATTTGCGTCTTCTTCGGTTCTGGAAGACGATACGGAAGTGTCGACATCCTCGACGGCTGTTTGCGAAACACTGGTGTGAGGTTCCTCGACCTTCGCGGGTGGCTTTACGTCGGACATTTTTCCACAGACAGGAGTCGCTGTGGAGTAGTGGTGAAGAAAGTCTGCTCAGGGCGAGAACTTCCTGAGAAGACGGATATGTTGCAGTGTGCGGCGTAGCGCTTCATTCACAACAAGGCCAAGCTTTGATCCACAAGATGGCTTGACCAAAATCGTCGACGTGGCTTGGGCGAAGTGTACACTATTCCTGAATGAATGGAGCTTTAACAAGAGGCGTTCGCTAGGAGGATTGTGGGGGCCACTAGATGCCCCATACCCATGCTGTTTTTCGGTCTCCGATCCATAGCAAGGGTCCTCAACGGCTGTGCCACTCCCGCTGCACGAATGCTGTCAAATCAATTCTTCACGCAGGGACATGCATGCACAATTTATATGTATCGTCCAACACTGCATGGATGGAACGAAGTGAAGTCCAGAACTGGAATGTCAGCGCTGGTTCAATAGTTGGGACGGCTCATGTTGCAAGACATTGTCCGAAGAACCGTTAAGACCAGGGCCCTTAATCTGGTACTCGGAGAATCATAAAAATAGTGCGCAGTTGCAGGAGAGTTTCAAACAACGCAACCAATGCTCCGTCCCGGAAAGCAAAGAAGCGCCAGACCCCACCCCTCAAGGACCCCATAATTTGACCGTTACGGACTTACAGTGGGTCTTCAAACCAGTCCCTGCTGTCCGAATGCATCTGCAATAAGCTGGTTTGAGACTCCGGCTCCCACAAGGCTGCCCCCATTCTGCGCCTCAGGCATAATCTTCCTCATCTGTGAATTATCGCCGCACGCAAATACTCCCCTCACATCAGTCTGCAGCCATGGCGCATGTGCCACAATATCGCCGGTCGGTGTTGTCTGCAGCCCCAACTGCTCCGCAAAATTGCCTTTAGCCTTCCACAGCGGGTAATGTCCGATGAAGCTCTCGCTGGCCGTCGAACCATCTTCGAACTCGATCCCGACGTCGGGACTGCCGGATGAATCCTTCACGAAGCGCGCAATCTTGCGAGAGTCGGTCTTGAACATGGGTTGTCCGTTGAACGCCTCTTCGAATTTCTTTGCGAGCTCCGTGTCTCCGTTTGTGTAGATTGTTACGAGGTTGGATATTTGGGTTGCATAGCGTGCAGCATGCATGGATTTGAGGACGTCCGTCATGATATCCACAGCGAGGATGCCAGAAGACGGCGCTTTCTCGGGCGTGTAGCCTTTGTAGAAGTAGCAGTGGTAGCTGTGCTCATTGTCAGCCTCGGTCCAGATGGTGTAGGCATCCAACATGGATGCCGAGGGCTTGATCGCAGAGGAAACACGACGGGGACTCACATTCCCTTGCCCCAGAAATCACCATAGCCCTTGACGTTGGGGAAGATATCCTGGCAGCCTGTTGCCAATACGAGCTTCTTTCCCTGCCATTTCCTCCCCTGGGCATCTTCCACCTCGAAACTGCCGTCGTCCAGTTTCCTCGTGTATTTTATATCGGCTTCTTCGAAGGATACCTTCTTGTGCCTGGACAACAAATTCTCCAAGGCTTTCCGTCGGAACTCCGAAGGAGTGGCTCCATCCATTGTAATCATCATGGTCATGGATGGCATATCTTTGTTTCGTGAATCGTTATTGTCGAAGATTTTGACGCTGTGGTCAAGCCGGGCGAGAGTGAGAGCGGCGCTGAGACCGCCTGGGCCGGCGCCAACAATGAGAACTTCAGGATTTGAGGCCATGGTTGGAGCGGAGATAGGGAAATTGCGGATATTGGTTGTACAAAATTTTGACGAGTGAGTTCTGAAGATGCTACCTGGGGGACGATATACGTTTGTCAGGGGCGTAAAAGTCGGTTACCGAGTAGCTATCGTGTCGCAAACCGTTGATTCGATCCTACCGCCCCATCATCGCCAGCGTAAGACGCCAGCCTTACGCTGAACTTTACCGGTAAGCCCTATACTGATTCGAGATTGTGTAAACAGGGATTTGACATTACTGAGTTCGCGTGTTAATCCAACACGGGAAATCGTGCACTCGTAGTAGATGAAGAATGCAGTACTTTAGGTACAACGAGTGCTTCAAATGCCACTGGCGTTCTCCAAGGAGTGCAATTAATCAACCACGAGATTAGGAATCTTCTTGAGCCTAGTAATTCGTGATCGACGGTGGAATAGGGATATACTCCTTCACAAACCCTTGCCAAAAGCTGAATGGCAGCGGATTCTCAACCCCGACCCTCATCCTCAAACACATGTCTCCAACCAAAGGCAGGCCAAACCACATGACAAAAATGAGCCAGATATAACCCATCCATCTTCTAATAGCACTGCCTTCCCTGCTAATGTCCCCGGAAGTGAAGTTCCTTGCAAACCATTGGGCACAATCTTCAACTGTAATAGCAGTTACTTGCCATATGAAAAACAAGGAGAATCCTAGCGATCTCTCGGTCGCGGAAAGATTGTTAGGTGCAGGCATCATAAGGGAGCAAATCCCATGGAAGAAGCCCGAGATAAAGAAAGCAAGGTATAGCTTTGTGTAGGATGAAAGGTTGGTGCCCTTTGGAATGTTGAAGTAGTCCGCAAATGCATCGGTATATTGCGTTAACAACTACACTTCAATGAGTATAACATTCCGGCTATGAGGCAAGTCTGTACGTACCAAGCGCAGTTGCTGGTGCCAAAATTTGCCCCAGAAGTCGCGCACTGTAGTTGTACCGCGGAGCCTGCCAAAAGTAGGTGGCCAATCCTTCGTAAAGATTAGAAACCGTCTGCAGAAGAGCTATTCGGACGTACCTCAGGCTGGCTGAATCCCAATAGAACAGCCAAGAAAGCAAATTGCGCATATTGCATACTCATCATGAAATATGGAGTTGAACCAAAAACGAGCACCTTCACAAAGCTCCACCCAACCCCACCACTCATCAACGTGAGGTATTTGCTATTTATTTCCCCGACTCTCCCGTCAGGTGTCGTGTAAAAGAATCTTTTGCCTAGCTCTAGCAGCAGATCTCCGATGATGATATTCTTGAAAAATTGAATCGCCTGAAAGAGCAGGAAACGCGCTTTCGTTTGCCTAGGCTGATATGGGATGTTCTTTACTTGGTGATTCCATCTGATGCCACGAGTATTCAACATCAAAGCAATTGCCCATTTGAGCTTCTTCAAACCAAAGGCTCCGTAGCTCGTCGCTTCTCTCGCTGGTTTATCGATTCGCCAATAGTGTCTTTCCGGAGCATTTGTGAAAAGCAGTTTCGCCAATGTTGCGAGATAGAACGACCAGCTGACATTGAACGGTTGCGCTAGCGCGAACTCATTGGTGAAATGAGGGTGTGTTAACGTCCAGGCGGCGAGCCCAATGATAAGCGAACTGAATACAACGCGTCGACCGCGAAACTCTGGTGAGGCAAGTGCTACAATTTGGACAATGTAGAGCGCGACATGAGGAACGATGGATGATTCTGGCTCTCGGAGGGTCGTGTTTGGTGCATAGAGGTCGGTGGGCGTCATGGTGGCCATTCCGTTACATCGTACTGGAAAATGGCAGTTCGGTTCATGTTTTTCATCCAATCCATGTTGCGCTCACAAAGTTTGGCTCTGCCAGGAATGGGGCGGCTTGTTCTGTTGTCCGAGAGGTCAGCCAACTCCGAGCCCGGTGGACGGTCTCCGTACGGTCTCGGCGACCGCTGGGACACGGACATGTTGGTCTTTTCCGTAGGATCATATTTTTTTCCTTTTTCCCCTCTCTCAAATTGCGCAATATGATGCATTCAATAACCTGCTCAGTAGGTATACGGAGTTGTGTATTACGGGCAAGGAGGGACCCCAAGGACGAACATGGCTTCACATGTTTCTCTTCTCATCACATGCACGATCATCCTTGGCATGAATTACAATGTGAGAAAAAGGAAGGAGGGAGCAAGGGGCATCCCATTGGGGATTGATACATTTATTGAGGGTGTGGTGGGAACAGGGACTCGGGATACTGACATGCAGCATATCGTAGCGGGACGGCTCGGAAATGAGGGCGAAAGTATGCGGGCACTCGTGTTCTCTTTTTATTATACCTTGATATTCGAAATTTTATTCGGACTACAGTCTCCTCCCAATAGGCACACCTATCCCTTTCGCAAGCCATGATGGCCCAGCTCGCTCTAGTTCTGAGGCTTGCGGGCCCAGAGTGAGAAGAGCGTCATGGTGAAGCCTCGCTCATCGATCTCCTTGGCCAGTTTGTCCGGGATAGCGTCCAACTCCTCTCGAGACAGGCGGAGTGCTGCAGCGGGAAGGATCTTCGTGGTCATGCTGACCCCCATTGCTGTAGCATACAAGCTCTTCTTGCTGGTCTCCCGCACCTTGTCGCTGGCATTCTTACCAAAGGGGATAACGAATTTCTTATACTGTACATCCTCCAGCCCCGCATCTTTCAGCATGGGGATCAGCTTATCAAGCAGATCAACGCCCTGCCCCGCGCTGACCACTTTGAAGAGGTCGTACACGGCGTCATGGAAGGCGTCGCCGGCAGGTCCCGTCTCCCACTCGTCCCAGTCCATCTCTACAAGCTGGATGTAGCCACCTGGCTTGACGAGCTCGACCAGACCCTTGACGGTGGCTTCAAGAGGATTCGTGCCGACGCCGGGAAGGGCCATACGGGAGTGGACGAGGTCGAAGGTACCCTTCCACGCCTCCGGCCAGGGCTCCGTCATGGACTGGTGGTGATAGGAGGTGTCGGAAGGCGGGTCCGAGGGGAAATACGAATCCTCGATATCGGTGCCGACCCAGGTGTGGCTGCCCGAGGCTGTGGCGCGAACGTCGCGGATCCAGATACCTGCCCAAAACGGGTTAGCGCAATGTGTAAGAGTGAATCGGGCGTTAAGGCGCGGACACACCACTTCCGGTAGCCTGATCGAGAATGCGAAGACCGGACTTTGAGAGGTCGATTGGAGCTTGGATCTGCTGAGGCATCGCGTCGTAGACGACCTTGTGCTGCATGTCGAGGCGTTCTACTTCGGTCTGATTGGCCCCGAAGATGACGTTGTCATCATTCGTGCCCGTCTTGGACGCAGCGGTAACAGAATCACCCATCTTCAAATTGGTGGGGGGATATCTTCTAACGTGGAAAGTTGGAGTGTCAACGAGTGTGACGAGGTCGAAGGTGCTAAGTGAGAGGGAATGCAGGGCTGGAGATGATGAAGGGACAAAGACCGGAGTTAACTCTCATGTATAACACGGAAGGTTTATCTAGCAAACGCAGCCTACGCCTCACCCGTGCCGCACGCTAATCATCGCGGCCCGTACAATCGCGCCCCGCTGAGGGACTACACAGTATACCAGGCACGGGCGGAGGGTCGGGCAGACTTCCAGCAATAGCAATGTGCCAACAATAGAAATCCATGCCCTTCCGCTCTTCTCTTACCCTCTTGGTCCTTTCTCCTGCATCCCTCCGTGCCTCAGCAAATGCATGGGAAGGGAACCGATGCGGCTACCCTCCAGGTTCCAGCTCCTCCCCAGCTGGGGGCAGGCGTTCGGGAGCACCCACATAAGTAATCTGTAATCTGTACCCCCACAACCTCGGCGGAACAGAGGCCCGAAACCGCTCCTCGTCATCACCGTAAGAGTCCTCAAGCTGGCTGGCGTAGAAAATTGGCTGCTGAGCAGACAGAGGAGGTTGAAATTGGGAGCTCTCTAGGGGAGTAGGTAGTGGTCATGGGGGTGGCAAATATCGCGACACCTAGCCTGAGCAGAGTCGGGGAACATTCACCTAGTTACCCCCTACTCAGGCCTACCTACTCTACGGTACAATAGAGACATTTCTAATTGGTTACTCCCTGCTATTTTACATAAAATAAGATAGCTTGCCTAGAAACCTGGGCGCGCAGGAGCATGTGGGTGCTCCGGATTACTTACGTGGGTGCTCCCTAACGCCTGCCCCTCCTGGGGCAAACCAACCCCGATCATTCGCCCCTTACCTATTATCCCAGCGACGGGAATTGCATGGCAGCGCGTATGAAATGTTGGTTGCAGATACGGATTCCAGCATGGGGGCCATGCTTACGACGTGCTGCTGTCTGACCATCGGGTGTAGCACACAGCTGCAGTCAGCGGACAGCTCCCCCCAACTGGCCACCTACTATCCAAATGAGGCGCGTGCGTAATGCTGTCATACATAGATGCTCTTTGTTCGTAGGCCCTATTTCTCCGCCAGCCTCTTCCGCTGTGCCCGAATCGTGCCTGCGCTCCCCCGATCTTTCTTCCGCCAGAACGCCACTCAGAACATTATCGAGTGGTGCAAAGATTCGGGCAAAAAGTCATCCTGAACGCTCTTCATTTCAGCTGTCTTATTCACTATCCCAAGTCGGCGCTGTGTTTCGCCTCTTCTTCCCCTCTCCCTCAAGATGGCGCCAACGACCCCGCCTCCGGCTCAGACGCCTGATTTCAGGACTACACCTTTGGTGCCGTCGCCTACTGGCGTCTCAAACTTCGTGGACCCAGATACGCGTTCGCCTATGGCACTCGCTGTCTGTGGTGTAATGCTGGGGTTCATGGTGATAGCCATCGTGCTACGATTCTATGCGCGTCACAGAGTGTTACACAGTCTTGGCTTGGACGACTGGATAGGTCTTTTGGCAGCAGTGAGTGACGGACCCACACTGAAATCTCTATCGCCAAACCTGATTGCTCTAGGTATTCGTCGCTGAATACACTGTGTATGCAATGGTGCTGTTTACCATGCCGGGAATGGGCCCTCATATCTGGGATATACCGGGCATCGTGTTCCTTGACCCAAAGTTTGGCCTGGTAGGAAGGTTCGGAATGGCAAGTCGTGACTTTGCTAACAGTCTTCAGCGACTTCTCTTTACCGAGATCATGTATGCGCCGTCTGCATATCTTACCAAACTCTCCATCCTCTTCTTATACAGGCGCATCTTCATCGCCCCCGGGGGAAAAGCCCAGTACTTTATTTATGCCGGCATCTACGTCGCCACAGCAGCATACTTGACTCTTTTCATTCTGAGCTTTGCTTTTTGCACCAAAAGCCAAAGCCTTGTGGATGGCGGCGCGTGCCACTCCAAAGGCGGCTACGTTGGATGGGCGTTGGCGGCTACTAATCTTGTCGCTGATGTCTACCTCCTCTCAATTCCGCCGTTTGTCATTGCGCACTTGCATCTTTCCACCGCCCGCAAGTGGCAGATTGCGTCGATTTTCTTGCTCGGTATTGGGTACGTAATCCATGGCTCGGTGATGGAGATACTTTCGTTCTGACTCTTTCAAAGCGGCACTGCGTCAAGCGTAGTCTGCCTGTATTATCGCGTCCACGTCGCTGCACATAGCATGGACTTTTCCTGGAACATCATTCCAGCGGCAATCGCAAGGTGAGCTCCTTACGTCTCCCTAATCCATGACATCCTCTAACACCACTCTAGCGTCGTCGAGTTGAATGTTGGCGTCATCTGCTCCTCCCTCCCTGCCCTCAATATCCTTTTGCACAAAGGGAGAACCTCCGGACCCGCCAGTGGGTCTCAGGGATCTCGAGGGGGTTGGTCACTCCAGCATCTAGTCTCTCGCATTTCCAACCGCACTCGAGGCAAGAATATATCCTATGGGGAGTCATCCACTGCATCGCATGGACAAAGCCAGGCCGGAGACAGAGATATCGTCAAGCTGCTCGAGATTAAGCAGTATTCCGTTAATGCGCAGACGGGGTCGGTGAAGACTGGATCGCCCCCGGGGTCGGCGCATAGGCATTCGTCCATTTCCGCTTGAGTCGACGGACGGGCCCAGTGAACTTCTATATTCCTCTTGCCTCTTCGTATTTCTTGATGCTGTTCACGTATGATAGAATCTTTTTTGTTGGGAATCTCTGGCTTGTATATAGTCGTTTTTGTCGGTAAAAGCCAGATTGTCAGTGACAGCGCTGGTAGGGCGTACATAGGCACCAATTCTGGGAATGGCAGTGTCGTTCTCCCATAACATCTAGGTGTTGTGCCGTTCTGTACTTGTTCTCCTAAAATACGGAGTCCTCACTTCTTCCCTTCAATATTTGGCGATGTCCGAATAAGCTTCATCACGCCGCAAGCCGGCATACAGCCCGCGCGACTTGCGCTCATTGCACCACGTCAAAACTTTCCGTTCGCTAGCGCTCGTTCTCGTTCGACAAGTTCAATCCCAACTGCCGAGCCCAGAATGTGACACAAAAGTGTACGCCGCAGCCTCGCAGTCCGTGAAGCACGGTTTCGGACGCCGCAAAATCCGGCCAAAAATTCGGCCCCAAAAGCGGTCCCCGGAAGGTGGCGAAGTCGTCTCACGGTGGACTGAGATGACACGTTCGGGATGCTATACTCCAAGGTATGCGGTTGCGTTAGACAATTGCGCGAAGCGCTGAGGGCTTAGTTGGACGCTGTCCGTTTCTTTCCAGATTTATGTTCGGACATCGATACATGACGGCAATGTACCATAAACGCAAACAGACTGATGTCATATCGAAAAGTCCTAAAATTATTATCTTTTGGGGGCATGAGGCATCGAACATCGAGGCAAGGAAAGAGAAATCCGTCATGCGCTGTCCAATAGGATATCCAACATCCTTCAATGGGAGCCAATAAGAAGAGAAATCGCACCATCAGCGCCACATCTCTTGCTAAATGGCCAACATGCGATGCAATATGCTTGAAGAACTAGATTCAAATTCGCCAGTCATTTACGACTCTCGGGTGCACTTGTTGACGCACATTATTGCGTTCGAAGACCGCAGGCTTCTCGCAGGACTCAACCCTCTTGAAATTACCACGGATGAATAATTCCCACATCTTGCTGTTCATGGTCATGAGATCATGATGCCACATACTTCACGAAGCATTGCTCCCTGAAACCGGGCGGCCTGTGGATTTGCAAGGCGTTCACCTGCGGGTGTGTTGCTTCTCTTTGGGTTGTTCTGATGTGCTTCGGGTTGTTGGCTTCGTGGTGTTCTGCTTCTCCTTGGGATGTTCTAATCCGCATCGGGTTATTCGCTTTCGGGTGTTCTGGAGCGGAATGTGGAGTTCTGCTACGGCTCGAAAGTTGGCATTTGCCGTCATGGAAAGTAAGGTATGATTATCCGTTTGATCGTATTCATTCACACAGACTCGCCACCATGGTCGTTCTTCCAACTGCCCGCATAATGGTGAGTGACCAATGCCGGAGCAAGATGTGCTTCCTCTTCCTTCGTATATCGGTTCGCAGAAGCAGCGAAGGATCGCCCTGGCATGACAAGGACATCACCGACCAACTTCGGTTGTAGGAGCTGGGACATGTCCTTTTCGCCAATCGTGGTGTTCAGAGTCTTTCCCAAGCTCTTATATATACTGTTTGTCAAACGCCTCGGACCAGTGAAATCGACAATGTCTCCGACCATGTCCAGTGTAACACCTTCAACCGTTACGTTGTTGGACGACATCTTGTCATGCAAAGATTCCAATATGTCTTCAATGGCCTGCCACATGTGGGGCGAACCTGCCTTTGACAGTATGGTCCAACTTGCGAACTGGCGGACGAAGGGCATATCCCATCCCATGTCAAACTCCCATCCAACGACGAGTCCAACATTTTTATACTGCGATGGCACGAACTCGTCAAACGGCACGCCCTCGCAAGATATGTCGAGGTCGGACCATACGCCACCCTTGTCGAATAATAACAAATACCGGAGGAAGTCGGCCTTCACAATCGGGATGGTGAGGCCTAGGTAGTTCGCAACAATATCCGAGAGAGTTGCTTGGTCGATATCGGAACGTGATGCGAACATGTTCTTCACGTAATCATCGGCCACCTCGTCCGACATGAACTCGGCCGCATAGGTAGGATTGAGCTTAGTGCAACTTTCTGTCCAGGCTCTTGTGTCTTCATTCAAACCCCTTGGACCCAATTTATACCAAAGAAATTTTGGTATTCCGATGTCGTGTAAGTCGTGCTCTTGTACAGGTGAAACTTGTAACATCTGCGGCCTTCCCGTGGTCCATAGATAATAGCAGACTAGGAGAGTGCCTAAAAGCAGCACTGCGGAAAGCCGGAAGAGCCTCACAGGGACTTGTCGTGGGAGCAGCATCGGGGAACGTCAAAAGCGCCTGATAATATGAGGACAGATGAAAGGAATAGCATCCCAGAGTCAAGATCTAGAGGGGACTCGCTGGATCAACATCACAGCAGGCAGACCGAAATCCATGGGGAATAAGATAAGTTGACCAGGCAAGTGAACTGGGCGGCAAAACTTAAGGACAACACCTTTGAAAGAATCGAAAAGTGAAACAAAACCACGTGACGTGATCCTTAAATTGCACCTCGGTTGGCCGTGTCGATTTCTTTGATTGGCTCATTTCGCGCCCAATGACTGGACATGGGCATCTTATAGGCCCAGTTGCCGCTACCCCTGGTTTGCCAAGTCGACCGTGCCACGCCCCACGCCCGAAAGAGATGGCGCAGGCGTACCTTGTCGTGATCAGTACCACAGTACACTGCCCGACTGTCTATGGCGTACCTTGTTTGTCTCTTTCACCATTCCAACAGCTGTGCCACCCTCAGATTGTTTGCCATGCGTCCCTTGAATCTCCCTTTGACGCCCACCTATCTCACAGAAGCCTCAAGCTTCTACACTGTCGTTCCCCGACGCAGATTTCACTCGTTTGTCACCTCCCACTGCAAGTTCCATTAATCTTGATTTCCTTCGTTCAGCATGCCTTATTTGCGTATAATTTCATCCCTATTTTGGTTCTCCTCAGGCGCGTTCTGTAGGTTGAACTTCGTGAATCCACCGCCTTTTGGGGAGGTTAGTGATTTCAGCGGCAACCCAACCTACGCCGAAGGTTCGATAGTCAACGTAATATGGACGGAAGGTGAAGTGGGGAAAGGCGCCTCCCTGGTTCTTTATCAGTTAAATGATACCAATGGCGACTGGTTTGCAGACATGGAGTATTTGACCCGTAAGAACCGCTCCTTTTTTTCCAACCTGGACAAGTGCATTGCTCACCATGCCGTGTAGAAGGAGCAGTCGGCGTGACGAGATATTCATGGTTCGCGATCCCGACGCAGCTTGAGAGGTACTCATAGTTACGCGGATGCCTTACTGACAGTGTTTTATTCGCAGGCTTGTCGGTACAAGGAAGAACCTGTCCGCCTCCAAAATGTTCTACCTCAGTCTGTTTCAAGAAGGCAACAGCAGATCGGATTCGAACAGTCACTACTTCTACATACAACCGAAGAATGCTCGCGCATCACCGACCGCGTCCTCGACAGCATCTTTGAGCACAACATCAGCAGTCACATCGTCTATCGCGGGACCGTCAGCTAGTGGTCAATCGTCCGCACTCCCTTCAAGTTCTATCCCTACTAGCGCGACCAGCAGTGCGCCTACATCGGACAATCAATCAAACCCATCATTGCAGCGCTCGAGCAGCATCGCAGCAGGAGCAAAAATTGGCTTAGGGGTGGGTGTTTCGGCTGCGCTTCTTCTGGGCTTGCTCACCGGCAATCTCTTATTGAGAAGACGCAACGAACGTGACAAACTGGATACGGCCGAGTCACACCAACCCCAAGATGATTCAAAGTACCACGGTAACGCGTACGACAAAGGTGGATACTATGGCCCAAATCCGAATGAGGCTGCACCAAGATCACCTATCGAGCTAGGCCGACACGCAAGCCCCTTTTCGCCTTCATACGATAAGCAGGCCAGCCTTGACGGGAACAGACCTCTCCAACAATATCACAACGGGCTGTCGGAACTTCCATAACAGCCATGCTTCTCTGTCAAAGCGGGGCTTATGTAGACTTGAGGAGTACCGCGTGCGTTACATGTTGGACAAGTGCTTGAGTTCGATGGCACACGCAGCAGTACCGCCTCCGAGAAAACAAGTTCTGGAGGGCGGGAATGGGGACGGACCGCGCGTAGTGGGAGTGAAAGCGGGTTTAACAGCGAGAGAAATGGAAAGAGAAAGTCTCATGCGAGTACACCAGCAAAGTCAGCGATGGCCATCACGGAGGAGATGATTCCGGATCGCGGGGGTTGTGTTGATCCAACCGGAACGAAAGTGACCACTCCCGAGAATGGCGTTACTAATAACCAGGGGAGAATGCTGTCAAGAGATTTGTTTGAAGGTTGAAGAGTTATTTATCCCCCAGGTATAACCCTCTTATTGATCGTAGAAGAAGATGATACTGTTCATTCATTGTACAGAGAGTTGCTCAAGAGGAGCTTTAATTATAATCTTATAATCAAGTAATTCCTCATCAGGAGTGCGTCCACAATGCTAGCCCGTTAAATTCTTCGTGAGCGTTAGAAACGTTTCGAGTCTCCGTCTGCGGATCTAGAGAGGAGGGTTTATGTGTCCTGGCTAGCATCGCTTTCCAAGGTACCCTACACTGAAACCCACCAGAGGAATAAAACGAAGGAAAATAGATAAATAAAGAAGAAGTAGAATTCCATTACCACAGGCATGCACGCGACATGTTCACGATTGCAAGACCACGGTCTGAAACAAACACGCATTGAAAGCTGACACCCGCCCAATATTTATGACACGTACGTAATAATGGACAGAGAGTCCTGATGTCAGCTCATGCGCTTCCAATGTTTCCGGAACGCCAAGAATTCTAGCCTGGTGGTCCACGTGGTGTTAACACTTCGCGACATGGCGCAATCCGAGTCAACCCAAATCACCCAACAGGCTTTTATCAAATAAGGATAGAAATCTCAGTGTGCCCTTTGCTTGGACTACATATCATTTGAGACGCGCTGCTGATTTCGCCTTTGCTCCTCTCTTCCTTCGTGACCTCTGCATTTCACCCCGGACTTCAAACGAGCGAATGCGTACTGTAAAACGACTGAATCTCGAATCGACCGCAGTACCGGGAATAGCCTTTGAGATGACGGCCGTAACCACTACAATGCTGTTCATGGAGCCCTGGCCACCGGAACCCAGGCCCAGCAACGAGAAGGCCACTCCATCTTCCCCTGTCAATCCATCAACTTCGGAAAAGGTCGACGCGCCGTCGCAGACAAAGTATGAGCCTCCTTACCTACGCGGCCACCCTACTCCGGAATTCCCTCAAACCACGAATTTCATCAATACCGCCCACAGTGTGACTGTCCACCCAGCACGTGCTCAGAAACCGGCATTCAATCTCGACCAACATGGCTTCGCGTTCCCACCATTTCCTTCAGATTCCCTGTCCCCCGAGGTGCTAAGCGCTATTCGCAATGGAGACAAGGACACAGTCGAGAAGCAGTACTATCCTACGGTCGTGGAGCTCCTTATGCAAGAGACTGGAGCATCGAAAGTAGTGATTTTCGATCATACGTATCGGAAAAGGGATCCGGAAGTGGATATGGAGAAAAAGGAGAATGTGTATAAAAGAGGCCAGCCTGCCACTGTTGTAAGTTCACCTCCCTGGACAGATAATTCCGAAGGCAGAACTTGTTTCTAATGGTTCGCCACTCTAGGTGCACTGTGACCAGTGAGTTAGAGCTGCCTCTTTAACCCAAATGTGTTGCACTGACTAACCTGAACCCTCAAGATCCGCCTGGGGTGCTGAACGTCGGGTCCACCGTCACTTAGGCGCTGACGCTGAGAGGCTATTAAAGGGACGGTGCCAGATTGTGAAGTAAGCTCTTTTTGTTTCGTTGTCCCATCATCTACCTCTTCAACTGACCACCGTCTCCTCACCAAGTGTGTGGCGTCCACTGAACGGCCCCATCTACGACTGGCCACTAGCCGTGATGGACTATCAAAGTCTTTCCCCATCGCAGGTCCACCCAACGAATCTCTACGGCAAAGAGGAAGAGCTCGTCGGTCAAACCGTGGGTGTCAATCACAGTCCCCAGCAGCGTTGGTACTATCTTGAGGAGCAGATGCCCAGTGAGGCGATCTTGGTGAAGATATGGGACAACAAGCAGGACGTTGCGAAGTGTAAGTTTCAAATTCAAATTGATTTTTAATCTCTTCACGGAAGCAACTGACCAGGAGTAGTATGCGCACACTGTTCATTTCAGCATCCGGACTTTCGTAAGGCGGAAGCGCCCAGGGAGAGCATAGAAGTGCGGTGTTTGGTCTTCCACGAGACGACCCCCAAGGGCGAGGCAGAGCCGTCAACGGCCAATATGGCTAGGTTCAGGAGGGGAAAGTGAGTAGTTTGCGTCTGCTATAAATGAATATCAGCAATCGTCCAGTACCTCATAATATAATGCCTATCTCAACGTCCTCTTTTGGGAGGACGGAAAATATTTCCCCTGTTGGGATATAAGTGAAGCGTGAAGCTCACCATATACTATGCGTTGGCTTGATTGCTCTAAACAACCCTTCACGACATACCTGGCTCCTTTTAGAGTTAGTATGAAGTTTCCAGTGGGTTACCCATAATAGGTATGCTATTTCATTGTGCTTTCGAGCTCGCTTACTGATATGTATGCGTGATTCCTGCTTCAAAGTCTCACTAACCAAACTGTTATACAGGATCCATCTTCAACATGTTAATACGATACATTCTCCTGTGGAACCATCTATTGGCTTTGCAACACTCTCTTAGCACCGTCTGCAATGTGCTTAACCTCGCCGTGGCCCTTCTTAACCACGTCTTCCATTCTCTTCTTCGCTTTCTGCAGATCATCCGGCAGAACGGCCCTCTCAAGCTCAAACTTCCGCAGCTTCTTGTGGTGTACGGCTCGCGCTGCTTGAATCGCCTTGTCAGCCTGCTCAGCGCCTTGTTGTGCGGCCTCGAGAGCAGCTTGACGCGACTCGCCTGTGGGCGGTGGAATAGGAACGGGGATCGTGAGCGGGGCGTCGGGATGCGGCTGCTGAGGCGCGAGGTTGTGGTATGATGCATAGATAGCGGATGTGACAGGTTTGATATGCTGACCGGCCGTTAGTGAAGGCTCCATGCAGCCATAAGACCCCATGATAGCTAAAGAGTAGGGCAACAGAAAACTCACATCCTTCTCGCTAACCATAACGTTCAATAGCCTGCCCTTAGGGACGACTTGCGCGATGTCCCCTAACCTGACAGTCTCCTTCCCATCCCTAGCAGTCCCCAATTGTACCCTCAAATTCTCAACCACATCAGGATTCAGTCGTCCTCCTGCCCTCAATTGCGCGAGCTCGTGCGTCAGACGCTCAATTGCCTTCAATATCGCGGCTTCGAGGACAGAGATATCGTACGCTTCATCGGTCGGAGTGACGGACACATCCCGATCTGGAGGTGCGGAGTCGGAGCGTGCGTGCGCCTTGTTTGCTTTTCCGGCTTTTTTAAAGAGTGCAGGAGAGGATGTAAATGCTCTGGAAGGCTGGATTGTACATTGCGCCTGGGGCGCGGCTCGTATGATACTGGCCAGAGGTGAGCTTTCTAGTTGGGCCTCCATGATTGCGTTTGCCGTCTAACCTGCGATATGGGGATTCAATTGCTCGCTTCCTCAGAATACGAGAGATCGAGAGGCCGAAATTCGCGGTGCCGCGTGGGATTGTACGGTGCGACATTGTGTTCGAGGGTGGAGGAAGCAATGTTGGTGGTTCGATAGCTTCAAGCGTTTTAACCATCAAACGCACAGACCATCATCAACACGACATGCGTCATTGCTCACGCGAGACGTCTGCCAACACTGGAGATAATGAGAGTTTCCCATTTCCTTTGTACAATTCAAGGCCGTAGCAAACTACGCAGTTCCTTTATTTCCCCATACATCTTTCCAGAATTGTCGAAAGCCGTACCTCCGCTCAACTTTCTCGTCACTGACCCTCACCTTCTCACCGACCAGCCTATCCATTACCCCTGGCGCTCCCCCTCCGCCTAAGCTCGCCGCAAAACCTTCCGTCTTCTTCGGTCTGGTTGCCCGTTCTCGGATTGCTTCGGCAAGCTGGGGTGCGACATCAGCGTAACAAGCGTTGAGTTCGCGGGTCAGGGAAAAATAGGGCTTCTTGGCGAGGTCAGGCGCTTGCAAGTTATAGGAGCGAGTTTTGGAGTTGAGTTCGTCGATGGCGACCTTATGGTAGGCAGATTCAAGTGCTTCCCAGGCGGGGTCGCGGAAAGGATATGGTGCTGGTGCGACTGTGGATGTCGGCGTTGGCACCGGAATCTCCATGGACTGGGATGTTAGTGAAGGGGGCATCTCTGCTACCATACGGGGCACCAAATCTGCAGTAGACTGGGTCCCAATGGTAGACTTCTGAGCAATTACTTCCTCCGTGACAAGCTCGTTGCTCGAAATGCCCGAGATCTTCAGTTCTCCGGACAAGGAGATCTGAGAGATATGTCCTGAGTCGCCCACAGTGTTTACCGTCTCTTCCTTTTTCCTTAAGGGGTTATTTATGAGCTCAGCTTTCGCATATGCTTCCGCTCTCTCCATCTGCTCCTGCAGTGTTCCCCCTTTGCTGGCAATCACACGAGCGGCATGTCTCCTCCAATCACTTCGTAACCTTGATCGAAATTTATTGGCAGTCGCCACCAGCTCCTGCTGCTTCTCAATCCAAGGCGGGACGATCTCTTGTCTCTGGATCATCTTATTCATAAAGTATTCCGTAGTGTCAAGGAAGGGATTAGAAGCATTATAGTCTCTCTCAATCTTCTTCCCTCTGGGAAGATTCTTGAATTGTCCACGGGCAATAGCATCTTCTATGCGCTGGTTCGCAAGGTTCGCAAGGCCTTGAACGGTCCCAGGGACGACAGAGCGTGCGTCAGGCGAATAACGATCCTTGAGTTCCTGGAACCTTTTTTCTCTCTCGGCGGTATCGATATCCGAATCTTTGAGACTGCTGTACATGCCACTCCTATCTCTCGCATTTGCCAGCCTTACGCCACTGCCGGCGCCTCTCCGGCGGCCCGTATCAATGGATCGTGGTGGTGCCGCTGCAGGACCCGGAATGCGTGCCCCTCTTCCTAACCGTAACGGCTTATGCGCATCATTAAGCATTCTCAAACTTGTATCATGTATCGACTCTTCTCCACTCCATGGATCTGCGGTGGCGATATCGCGAGTTCCCCGACCGGCATGAGAAGGCAACTCCGCTTCGGCGAATGCAGTGCGATGTTCAGCACGGAAATTTGCTGAAGCTATGCGCTCTTCAAGTTGTTTTCTCAAGTCTTCACTGAAACCTGCTTCTGAGACTACTTTGCGGCTGCTCGGCCCCCCAGATGATAGAGCATCTTCGCTCATATCGCGGAGGCGACGAGTCATTGCACCCTCATCTTTCTCCTCCTTCGTCGCGTCATCTTCAGTTCCATTCTCATCTCTTAGATCTGTGTGCTTCTCATCGCCCTTGTGATCCTCTCGCAATCGTGGCGAGTCTGCGAATTTTCGTAGGCAACCGTTGCGACGAATTGTTAGCTCAGTTGAGGATGCCCCAATGCGAGGCCTGGCGCGCAGACAGCGCGTACAAATGTAAGGTGTTGTCGGAAAGCTTGCTGGCATCTGTATCCAGAGCTGTCGCGACGGAATCGGGAGAATTTGGAAGCAAAAGTGCTGCGGTGGAGGAGAGCACTGTGCTCCGTGAACGTCATCGCCTGGGGCTGGACGGGCCTCGGTTCGCCAGCGAACTAACGTGGTTCATCAGTCAGCGGCCCACATCAGTCAGTGGCCCACCCCACCAAAATCGGACGCGTTTTTTAGCTAATAGCACCACAA
>JAFHBW010000196.1:0-46806 GCA_019022765.1 Westerdykella sp. P71 | reverse complement strand
CCCCCCCCCCCCCCCCCCCCCCCCCCCCCCCCAGCCCCCCCCCCCCCCCCCCCCCCCCCCCCGCCCCCCCCCCCCCCCCCCCCCCCCCCCCCCCGGAGTGGCGTGATGAGCAGGAGAGGGAGAGGGAGAGGGAGGTGAAGAAGGGGAAGGGGAAGGGGAAAGGGAAAGGGAAGAAGGGGGGTGAGGGGGTGAAGGGGACGGGAGGGACGCAGGCGATGGGGACGCAGGATGGGAAGGAGGTGGATCCCGGGAGGGCTAGGATATATCGTGGGCCGGTTGGGGGGAGTGGGAGGAATGGGATGGGGAGGTTTTATAAGAATTACAGTATGGGTGATGGACGGTTATAAGGAAGGAGAAGGGAAATGGGAAGGAGGCTAGGGGAGGTAAGGGGTTTGGGGAAGCAGAATGGGTGGAGTCCAGTGGAGGAAGATCGTGGAGCATCAAGCGGGACAATGCGAGAAGGGTCGCATGTAAAGATGTTGGCGCGTTTTCCTGGTGAACCAAGGAGATTTACTTTTGGGGTTGGGTTGAATGGGTTCTATGGTTTACTTATTATCTCCAGTGTCAACAGGGACCTGTTGGCCGCTTCCATTCCGGACTTACAATTAGAGTAACACAGATATCGCAGTGGAGGACGGACAAGTGTAGCGATAATTCCAAGTCGACGAGATGGAAACATGACTTGCAGATCCCTCAAACGCCTAACGGAGGCTCAGATACTCAATTATTACAGCATTCCATTCTACGAGGAGAACAAGTCTGTCCAAAGCCCAGCCCTAGCACCGTCGTGGGCCTGTTTAACTTAGTGACGGGCGGCAATACGCTATCATGGATACGTATTCGAGGTTCCACTAGCTCTTCACGACAATCTGTTCTTGAAAGCAGAACCACAACATCCTCAGCGTCTCGATAGAATAGCACCGCCATGAGCGTCATGTATTGAAGGTATCGTACGTGATCTCCGCTCCGCTGTCAAAAACGCCTCCAAACGCCCATCCCGATTTTCCTCGTCCGTGTGCAGAAGAAACACGATATCGATCAGAGGCCCGCTGAAATGCTAGCAAGAGAGTGATAGGAAAGGTAAAAGGAAAAGGTGTAACAGAAAAATGATATCATCGGCCAAGAGACGCGACGTAGCATGCTGCAACAGTGGTGCGAGAGGCAGACATCCTCCTCACCATATGTCCGCGACACCCGTAACGACATCAATCTCCTAACCAGGCTTCGACTCCAACAGCAATGTTTACTATAGAGGGTCCGGCGGCACTACCTCCAATTCCCTTGACTCAGCTTCAGCAGACCCTCGACACAGCCCGCCTCCTCCGCCGTGCTCAAATTCGTCGTCCCGGTCAAGTTCCCAGAATTCATGAAGCTCCTAAGTTCATCGTCCTGCTCCGGGTCGGAAGAGCCGGGCGTCAACACGCCGGTCTTCTGCTGCTGTTGCTGCCGCTCGCGGGCCAGCATGCTGCCCAGACTGGTGCTCTGGGACATGAGTTCCATGTTCTCACCCAAGGGGCGTCGAGCGCGCTGCGAAGAGGGACGTGGTTGGGAATGCGGCTGGCGTTGGGAGGAAGGGAGGCGCTCGTCGGGATCCCAGTTCTCTTTATCCGAGTCTCCGGACGGTCGCGAGGCCTCGGTGCCTTCGGCTTTGCCGGATTTACCGGTCTTCGTCTGGAGACGGCCAAAGGAGGTGGAAGCTCGTTGCATCGGTGGACGGGACTTCTTCGTTATATTTCCATTCGCCTTTGCAGAGCCGCTGCGAGACAACATCGGGCTGTTCTGTCGAAGCTGGTTGTTGTTCAGGACGCGCCGGTTCGCGCGGAGAAGCCCAATGGCATCAGCTGCGCTGCCACTTCCCTCCTGTTGCGCCCTTGTCGTCAAGTCGCTGTTGTTGCGTGTATCCGGGTCGCACCAGAATTCCCATGCACGTGAGTCCCTGCTGCGTCCGATCGATGATGCGGTCTTGGGGATCTTTGGAGACGGTTCTCCACGAGAAGCAGCTGCCAGACGCTCATTCAAGCCTGCGGCACTGTAGCTCCTGCGGAGTCCGGCAGCGGCACGGGAGTAAGCTAGGGGATTCGCTTTGGGGTGAGGAGGGGAAGGGGTCTTGTCGGCGTCTGTTATGACACGTGCGGTGCCGTCGTCGGCCATGGAGAGGCGGACAAAGGAGTGAGCGCGCTTCAGTGGACGGGTCGAGGATGTCTCTTCAGCAGTTGGGGTGGGGATGGGGAAGACGGCGTTTTCGGCGGCGTATTCTTCTGTGTAGCGGAAAGATGCACTGCGGCGATTCGATATCCATGAGCTTCGTGCTTGGGATGGACCTTGAGATGATTCGGGAGCACTCTGAGAGCCGCCGGGCTCAGTTGGAGCCGTCTCAACGGTGGGGGCGTTGGCGGAGACTAGGGAATCTGACACTGGTATGGCCTCCGAGGCCACTGTACTTTGGGACTCGACTATGGTGGTAGCTGGCTTTTCCTTTTCCGGTTCCTGGACAGTCGTCGACTGCTCATCGACTCGTTTGAGAATCAAGTCCGCCTCTTCCTTTGTATCCTCATAGATGACGATCTCCTCCTTCTGTGCTGGCACGGTCTGTTCCTCGGATGCATCTCTTCCTGATGTACTGGATCCGTCTTCTGAAGGAGGGTCTGACAGGGACGAGGAGTCGGACATGATTGCGGACGAGGAATCGAGCGGTCGTGAGCGGCGTCTGTCGTTCTGGCGTTTGTTCTGAAACCAGATCTGAGGAGTGTTAGTCACGGGGGATGACGTGTCAGAGCCTTGGGAGATGGGATGGAATGGAATGGGCGCCGCCACGAACCTGGACTTCCTTCTCTCCCAGGGCGACCAGGGTCGCAATGTGCTGACGTGCAGCTTTGTCTGGTTTTGGGTTCTTCAAATATTCTGCCTTTAGAATGGCCTCATCTTCCTTGCTGATGCGCGGCGGGGTCGAGTTAGCAGAGGACTTGGAGAGGTGCAGCTGGAGGTGTGGGGAAATGGAGTGCAGATGGGTGGGGGCCTCGAGCACGTGCACTAAATGCGAAGAGAGTTGAACGCGTCGCGCGAAGAGACAAACAAATAGAGACGACAACATCAACAAACAGACGGAAAATCAAAATCAAAATCAAAATGACATACCTGGTACGCCTTCGCTTTTGGCGCGCAAGCGGGCGATTGTCAACATCTGGGGGCAGGTCGTTCGCGACGGTAGTAGGTGAGTGCACGAGGAAGGCCAGCGCAGCGTGAGGGCTGGTCCTTGTTCTGGAGGACGAAGACGAAGGCGAGGACGAGGGTGGGGATGACGATGCAGGCATCGTGCGCAGCTTGTGGTAACGGGTAACGACAGGAACGACTGCAGGAGACGAGAGCAGTCAAGCAGGGCAGAAGTTTGGTGGAGAGATGTTGAGATGGGATGGAAGGGTGCTAGGTAGACCCGGAAATGTTGCGGTGCATGGGCACCTGAACGCGTTCGCAGGATCGCGTCTGGCGTCTGGCGTCCGTGGGCCGCGCCGATACAATGTCATGCATGCTTCTAACCATTTGGGGAGATTTCGGTTGGCACATTGTCAAGAATAATGATTGATTGGCATTTTCACGCAATTTGGTGAGTATCGAATTATGGTCATGCAATACGCGCTGTCCTTTCCAGATGCCTTCCTGAAGAGCATCTTCATCGACTCGAGACGCAACCAGACCGTGATGAACACGGAAAACCAAGGGTTGACGAGACCATGTTTCCATGGCTATTTGATCAGAAACATTAGAACTGTCTAGCGAGTCTTTATGTAGATAACCAACTTTGTAAAATGTGTCCTGTTGGAACATGATGAAGACTGGAGGGGGGAGAAGCTTTCAAGGTCTCAAGGTCGGAACTGACGCGAAACCCCGTGATACTCAGCCACAACCAGCCACAACCAGCCACACCTTGGCAATCTCCCAATCAAGCATAGCTCCCGAGCGATCCAGCTGGCGATTCACCTCGGACGCACGAACTCACCACATTCCAAGGATTGATCCTCTCCATCGCTCACAGCTGAGCAGGCACCCAGGCAACGGCAACCCCGAATACCCCGGGTACATCTCGTCCGCAGGCTGCGATATACGTCTTTCTTCTCTTCACTAGCATGACTAGGCAGAAATCCCTTGCTCGGACGGAGTACTTCGCCCGCCCTGGCCCTTAAGCCTTCACCCATTCATATTACGGTGCGAATGAGAGGTGCCATTTCACCATCCTGCTTCTGGATCTCTCTGCGCCTAACACCCTATTCTCTCACGGCCGTCACAAACTCCTTTTCCAAACCACCCTCATTTGATTTCTCAGTCTTCCCCGAATTGGTCCGTTCCATCTTTGGCATCGCCCGCATTTCCCAAATCCCAGCTGCCCAAACTCATTTTTCTGTTCCGTTTCCTCTCTCACATGGCCATTTGCCTTCTTAGAGGTGCAGCATGCAGGACTGAGCTCCTCCGCCGGCATTGGTCTCGAACCCGCAACTTCTTTCCGGCGCCACTCACGCCACATGAAGATGATGACTGCCCGCATCTCACTGCAGTCACTTGCACAATGGGCAAGCAGCCACCCTCCCAAGGATCCGGTAATCCAGCCCTATGGCTACAACAATCCTGTTAGGGCTGAGGCTAGCTTACCCGTTCTCGGTTCTTCTTTAGTCTCCTCCCGCATACTCATCCTAATCATTATGATCACAACCGTCCTGTCTGAATGCTTTTTTCGAGTCTGATTGGATCTTCCGCGTTCCACAGACTGTCGATTCATCATCCAGGTCGAACTCATGAGCTCGGTGCGCAAATGCGCCGTTGACTTGTCGCCGTGACTCCATGGATAGACTTTTGTCAGTCACTCACACTGTTAGGCATCAATGCCCTTCCATGAATGCTCGTCCAATGAACCCCTGTCTATCAAATGCCGGTGAAAAAAATATCGTGGTCACAGCATGCCAATATCCCATAGGGCTCTGGGTACTTACCCCGGCTCCCGCGAATCATCCCTTTCTCATAGGGCTGAGAGCGACACCCACTGGCAAACCCCCAAGAATAAGGCAATTTGATTTTGCTAGCCAGGTTGAAACTCATGTATTACTCTTCGCTGCCGGCCTCCCAAAAGTTCAAAGCGGGCTCGAGTCTCTCAATGCGAACCTTTCATTTTTAAACTAAAATCACAATCAAATACTCACTGTGGGCACCCCGTACCCCAAACCATCTGGCCCTTCCGGCGATAAAAGGGCGTTCCCGTGGCCTACCGTTCATCTATACCCAAGCCTGTCTCGGACGAGGTCCTTAGTCGCCCGATCCCATTTTCCCTAACCGTCCTAGGGGCCGGTACAGCTCAGCTGTATATGTGAATGCGGGACCTGACCAGCTTCCGAAAAGGCTCCAGTCTCTGTGAGTCGATCGTTCTAATCTTGCGTCACTATGAGGATCGGGAATTGCACCCTGCTTCTCCCAGTAGTCGATGTGACTATGTTTCAGTGTGGGATATAATAATAAGAGTCCAGAAGGCACCTCTGTTTTTCTTTGAACCGTTCATACCATCTCTCGTTGCTGTACCCCCCTTCACGCTGACGATGTCGAAAGCTTACCGAGCCAATATGCGCATAGCTGTCGCCGGGACCTGCGGCTTAGCTCTCACCATCGCGCGAGAGATCCACAGCGAAACTAGCCATCAGCTCATTATACTATCTAGGACGGTAAGCTATCTGTCTTCCTTTTCTCGTCACAGGGTCTTGAATTCCCGCAGTTTGCAGACAGCTGACCCAGCCTCAGCCCCAGCCTTCCCTCATCTCTCAAGGATACCAATGTCAAGTTGTCGACTACAACAACACAGCATCATTACAGCACGCCTTGATGGGCGTAGATACCGTCATCTCCACCGTCACAGGCAACGCCCAACTCAGACTGATCGAGGCTGCCGTCGCATGTCGCGTCCGAAGATTCGCTCCCGCCGAGTTTGAAGGCCGGCCGGGCCTGAGATCGCAGAACGACGCTCTGGACCGCGGCAGGGCATTGGCACTGGCCCATCTCCAGCACTACCAGAGCTACATACAATCGACCGTCTTCGTATGTGGGATCCTATACGAGAGGTTCTCCGTCAATGGAATGCGATCGCACCGGATAGGCGCCAACACGGGTTATGGCAATGAGGGCGACTACATCGTCCATCCGAGACACATGACGGCCGATGCACCCATCTACGATGCGGCGAACAACCTAGCATACATCTGCCTCACTTCGGCATATGATGTCGGCAGGTTCGTGGTGCGTGCACTAGACATGCCGCAGTGGCCTGCAGAAATGTCCATGTGTGGGGAGAGAATGAGCGTCAACGCGCTCGTCGAGGCGATCAAGACATATAGGGGTAAGTGAAGTGGGCTTCCTCCCTGTATTCCCGTTCACCTTTCACTGAACCCTCACCAGCACGACCTTACACCAACGTCCAATATCAAAACCCCGAAACCCTCCGCTACCAGCTGACGGTGGCACAAATGGCAGGCGATGTTGCAAAGCAGTGGCGTCTCCTGACGCTCATCGCTACTGCGGAAGGGCGCTACGACTTCTCGACGCCAGCATATCTGAACGCACTGTTTCCGAATATCAGACCGATGAGCTTTCGGGACTGGTTCTTGAGGAATTGGGCTGCTGTGCCTTGATGAGGGGAGAGTTTGTGGGTTCCCTGGACCTCCCGTGTCAAGGGATTCGCTCTCAGGGGCAAGTGACCCATAACACCACGGCGCTGGTACTCGGAGGATACCCTGGGCTTGTAGAAAGGTGGGCTCAGTTGATCTGCTGTACCACGTTTATCCAGACCTTTACCTCTATTTTTCAGGTTGTCTTACATTATACACGGGATGAACGGATTCGGGAAACATGATTGGATGCACAGTGGATTTGGATTCCGCGGTAGACACTCCTCCCAGCTTGCATGGACAACAGGGTATAAAGGAAAACATTTTGATTCGTTTTGCGATTCTTACTCTTGTGAAGTCCTACAATGTAGTAATATCCCAATTCGGCGTGATGCGGCTTAGTAGTGCCAAGCTTCCTCCCGTCGTCAAAGGCAGCTGAAAAGCTTCTAGGGCTCGAATCCTTCCGATTACCATCTACTTGAATGGACCGAGGACACGGATGAAAAACCATAATGGTGATTCAACTCTGGGTGACAAACGACCGAAAAATCCACATGTGGGGTTTGCACTTTGTTCATTGGCGGCCATGGCAGCCCAACCCCATCTCCAATGATGCCAACGGTCCGTAACGTAACAACCCCAGTCGCGTGCCTCAATTCCCCTGAGAACGGTTCGTGATCCACCTATGACGCCACAAAGCGGGTATCACCTTGGCGGTCCGCTGGGAGAGCGATCCGCGCCTTTCACACCAGAAGCTTCCTCTTATGACGTCACCGCTACATAGGGACTCGGAAGCATATATTCAATTGAGCCTCACCCGAGAGGAAGAGTATCTTCAATTGAACACAACAAGACCAACAGAACATCCACAGTATCTGAAAGCAATCTCAAACCGATCTCAAATCATCAACACATTCACCATGTCGTAAGCTCCCCTCCCAACCACCCCCATCCCAACCCCATTTAACAAAACCACCCAGCACCTCCAAAGCCGACCTCATCGACCAGCGCAAAGCCAACCTCCCCCTCCCGGACCAACCCCCCGTCGCCTCAGACTGGAACTCGGCCGACGAGCGCAACGTGAACGTCGGCTCGGGCGCCCAATCGGGGCCCACGCCGCACCTGGACAACGCGACCGACGTGGGCGGCGGGCGCGAGGCGAAGGATAACCTGGGCGGACTGCCGAACGATGCGGTGACGAGGGAGGCGAAGCATAAGAGTGGGTTGGCGCAGACGACGGGCCGGGATTATGGGTATCCGCAGAAGAGCGATCCGAGTTCCGGGGTGAGTAAGTAGGTGGGTGCTGGGAAATGGAGTTATCCTACCTCTTACCTCTTGATGAGGATAAGGATGGAATTAGGGGGTAATTCCGTGAGGCTCAGTGGATAGCTGTGGCCGAGGAAGGGGCAGTTTATGAAAACATGATCTCACACAAAAAGGGATCGATCTACTGTGTAGCTGGATTCCATAGCTTGCTGCAGTGAGACTACGGTTTTTTATGCGTTATGTAACAGGATCAGGGGCATGGACTGCATCAATGAATACGAACTTTTCACGACAAATTATCAAGTGGGCTTTTCTGTCGTGATATAGTGCGAGATTTGAAAGTGAAAACGTTGGAGGGCCCCTTGGGTTCTCACCCCATTTCTCATCCCGCGTCTTGTACCCACTGGCGGTCCAGTTGTCTAAACATAATGAGGAGGCTGTGCCACATACAACATGTTGTGTGCAGGGTTCAGAAGCCTATTGATACCAATATAAAACACGCATGGTTGCCACCCGATTCCAGCTACATTCTTACGGATAAGAAAAGCACTGCACAAACTATACTTGGCCTACATCGTCCGCAATTATCTCCCGCCATAATCATTTCTAAGCACACCCTGCTCCCACGGTACTCGGTAGTCCGTACCAATATGAGAACACCACCCAGCTTAAACCGTTCTTATCCTCACATGTAAAGCAAATCCCGGATCGGGTACCAGCCATACTGAAGCCTGCCAGAGCACCGTGGGATCTAAAGATCAGCATTTCCGACTTCAAGAAGCTCAAAGCCGGTTTCCAGCCTCGCGATCAGGACGATAAATGGCGCGTCTCGGCCAAGGACGAGAGCCAGAGCGGCAACATCTCCATCCACCTTGCTCGAAGCGGGACCGGCATAGAACTCTACGTACTTGACGTGAAGCCAAGCGACGGCAGCAGCACAGCAGCAGCGGCGGTGGTGCGAAGATTAAAGCGATTACCTGGGAACAGAACAAGGGTGGGATTCGCATCTCGGAGGAGCAGGCGAAGAAGGAAGTAGTGATCATAACCAGGAGCCTCCTGGAGTGCGATTTTGAAAGCGCTTCCGGAATATGACCGTGACGATGTATGGAATCATCCTGCCGCGAGGATAGGCGCCGACTAAGCGGACTTTTCTTTTCTGCCTTCGTGTCGAGCAGATGACAGGAAACTCCATGTTCAGTTTGTAAATCAGGAATTAAATCCACGTACGTATTTAGCTAGACAACTTCGACAAAACTTTCCAGCGGTGAGCCCGTATTTGCGTCACTTCGACTGCGTTCCGTCCTTCCTCCGGTAGGCTATCGCAGTCTAGTGAGGCAGCGGGCTAGAAAGTTCTACAGCTGTCAATGAGGTACAAGGGTATTTCCGCTTTAAGAGGGGGCGGAGGTGCACGCAAATTTCGTATTGGGAAGTCCTCGATATCGTACTTGTTTACATCACTAGAAGAGCCGACATCTGAAAGGCTTTGCACTACTCTAGGTACTGTGTTGGCCTCAGGTTTTGGCTTGCTTTCGGCTTTCGGTGCCTCGTTGGGCGGATGGACGGAATTAATTTTCAGAGAAGAGAGGCACCTGAAGGGATGGTGGAAGAGAACGTCATTCTGGTGCGGCGATATCATTTATGGTCGCGAGGTGGAAAAATGAAGCCCTGCCTTGGGAAGTGAGGGTTGTTTTATAGGAAGTCGAAGCTTATTGGAGTTGGCGTCCTTGAAACGCCCGCTGGTGGCCCTTTCAAATTATCTTAAGAACTGCCTGGCGCGTCCTGAAATTCTAATGTTCGAATTATTATGTCTGCAAGCACGGACTAAAAAGTACCTATGTAGGAGTTGAGATCCGCTCCTCGGAAACGACACGCATCATGGTGCGCAGACGCCCCACCACTTGAGAGGCCAGGGAGAGAGAGCTTGGAGTAAACAGTAGGGCGAATACGAGCCCACCAGCCGACACGTGCCGATTGAGCATGCTAATTGTGGGAGTTACTTCTTCTTAAGCGCCCAAGGTTTGGTTCAACGTTGTCTGGGAGGAGGGAGGGTGCGTTTATGCGAGGAAGCGGCGCAAGCGCCGTCATATGCATCTAGATGCAGCCTATTTGAAACAGCGTGTCTTAGACAGCAGCCCGGCACAGGACAGCACCACACCACACTGCGCGGCACAGCTCGACACAGCCCCAACGCGCCAGTCTACCGCGAAGACACGATCTCCAGTTCTACTTCCAACAATTTTCAATTAACTTACTTTCCCACACTTGTCCTAAGATTCAATTTGTCTTCACAAGCATGGCAACTGAGAAAGTCGTCAACGAGAGAAAGCCCCTCCTGGAAGAGCGGTCGCATGACAACAGTAACTTGGAGCTCGCCAAAGTCAGCATCATCTACATTTTCCCAATGATAAAACTAACATTTGGGTAGCTTGCTGAGCATCAGGAATTGGCTTATCAATCCTACACAAAATTATGGCGACACCTTCGGCCTTTCTGTTACACTCTCCTGGTGTTGTCTCTCCTGTCTCTCTCCTGGAACCTTTTCAGACGCAAACCATCGGAAATCTCCAATAATACAATCCTATTTCCCCACTTAGACTTCCATATCGACGAAATGCCAAGGATTAGGGATAAGGGTTGTTCATCCGTCGTCACCTCTAAGAATCACCAATTCGATTTCAACTTCACGGGCCCTGGTGTAGCCACGAACCGATGGCAGCTGCTCGATTCCTCTGCTCCCGAATCCCGACAGAGCCTCCGAGGCCAGCTAACCATTGACCGAGGAAGTTACCTTCAAGCTTCTGACATGGAGGTCCACATTATTGTTAGCTCTAGCGACGAGACGGATCTTGGAAACTTGCATTTGCGCAAGTTAGACTCGGTGCTAAACATCGACTATAACTACAAAAACGACAGCAACGTCTGCACAGAAGTTCAGATACTAGTACTTCTTCGGCCATGGCCGAAATTTTCCTTGGATTGGTTCGAGATACGAACGAGTATTTTCGACATCGACTTTAACCCCTCGCTTGGCTGGGAGATCAACAACCTACTTACACATACCTCGCATGGCGATGTGTGGATGGACTCTCGCCAGCCCTTCAATGATCCGTTAATCGCACACAACGTCTCCATCAGCTCGATTGACGGGCTGATTTTCGGCTGGTTCATCCCAGACGAGCACCTCGACCTCCGCAACGAAGCTGGCGGAATCGGCGCCTTCATCTGTCCTCGACTTGCTAAAGGTGTGCCATTTGATCCAAAGAGTATTTCGATCTCAACTGTGTCCGGCGAAATTCGTGCAAGGCTTCTCTATGAAGTGTGGCCCGCAAAAATCTACACACATCGAACAAAGATTGAGTCGGTTTCAGGTGGTATTCGCGCGATGGTACCGCATGGTGTGTACACGAACATTTCCAGCGTCAGCAGCACGATTAAGACGTCGATTAGGCCGTACGGTGCTGCTGGTCCGAATGCCACGAGCGAGATCTATACGACGTCGGGATCTGGCGACCTTTGGGTAATTCTTTATAGTCCGCCCAAGAAGTCGCTTGATGAGAATTATAATCCCCTTCTCAACACTGTTAGCAGTCACCAAGTTGGCGAAGGGAAATTATGGTTAGAATACACGGATGCTTGGTGGGGCGAGATGGAAGGCAAAATTGAGCATGGCAACTTAGAATTTAATGGAAGCTTCTTGGAGGATATGAAGCGAGGTGAGGGATATGTAATAGCGAAGAGAGGGAAGAAGGGAGAGTCTCGAATGGAGGCACATGTTAGTACTGGAGCCCTAACCATTCATCTTGGTGTACAGGAGAGGGATTAGTAGCTAGTATAGGACTAACAGGGGGCAAATATACATCGCAAACCATTATTCTTATTGTTTACGTCTAGCTAGAGCTACATACGAGAAACTTTTCAACATCTGCCGTCTAGGTCACTGCTCCTGGTCACATCTTATAGCTATCTATCAAGAAGGATCTTTGAGCGACAAATACACCACTAAAAGGAATCATCAACTGGTGACCTACCAGATATCCAACCCACGCCTTCGAATCTAGTCGTTGTATCCCTGACTTCTTTCTGTGCGTATTGCCCGTCATGGCGAAGGCCTTGCAGCCATACAGACCATACGCCTTCAGGTAAGCCGGGTTCGGTTTTCGAGGTGTCGTTGCGATTCCGTTCTGCAGTGCGACGGCCGTGTAGAAGACTTTGTATGGTGTGGGTAGGTATCCGATTTTTTGTCCAACTTCTGGCCACAGCTCGACGGGTAGATTGGCGTCCTGGTGGATTACAGCACCTTTCTCTTTCCCTACACCCCCTGAGCGTTTGACATTGCCTTTCTAAGCTTATGTATCCGGGGGCAAAGGCTCGGCCTTGATACCATGCTGGAGGCACCATCCGTGAACTCCCGGCTTGACAGCAACGATCTCATTGTCGGTTTTAACATGTGACCTTCACACTGTTATATTGTTTTCGTTTGCCATATATGTAGTTAGAGACAGAGTAAATATAGTAATTTCAATCATTATACCGACGTAGTTTTAGAAAATAAAGGTCATCCATTTTCGGCCCCTCGAATCAAATTCGACAAACTTCTAGGCCGTTAAGGCGAATTTTAGCCAATTTCACGGCTGTGAGCTAGGACTATCAAAATGTCCTCTACGTAGCATTGAGAATACCAGGTCCGCTAGTTCGACGCAGATCAGTGAAACGTTAGCTACCACCATGCAAAAGAAGCTGTGAGGGGAGGAAACAAAATCGCGTATTTACATCACCCGCGGATGTAGAGAGTCAACAACAATCAAAGAAACTGCTGGAATTCCATGAATGCATGTTTCAAGAATAACCTCCCAAGAAGCGCGCCCGCGGCTTCTTTTATCAAGGGTCCTACATCTCCCAACCCCGCGGTGCACCTTGCCGCTCAAGTCTATACCTCTACCATATATACGCATGCGGACTGCATAAGCTCCCCCAAGCTTGCTAACTATGATAGAACTAAGCACAAGCTGGCACTGAAGCAGAGCAACTACAGCCAGCGGGACAATTTCCTGGACCCCATGGATTCTGCGTAGCGCTACCCTTAAAATCCTGCTTAAGGCGTTCAACAATGATCAATCCCATGGCTTCGTGACCGGATTGCTTGGGATGAAGTGTTCGAGCCAAGTAACCACCGAGTTGACTGCCACCGCCACTACCACCGCCACTACCACCAAGCGCTTCGAAGTCCTGCAGGATGCCTCCCCACATCATGCTGTGACTGGGATCGCCGGGATCGCGATATGTTTGTGATATTATGCCAGCCACCTGTATGACTTTACCATCGGGATGGTCCAACATCTTCTCTACCTCGTCCCAAGGCGGCATCTCGGCATTTTCTACAAGCATGTTATACATCTTCTCATCATTCCCCTTCTTGATGGTGATCCACCATTTCGCCGGGCTGTTCCAGATGTGTACCGCGTCACCCCAGTTGTATTGGTCGGACTTTGTGGATCCTGGTTCGCAGAAACGATGGTTGTCAAATGCGGGGTTGATGTCAATATATTGTATTTTTGAGTCGTGGAACACTTCAACAGCCTCTCGAATATTGCGGTTCATTTCGTCAACCTGTGAATTGGAGCCGTTGTCAGCCAATATCTTGATGTGCGACTGGATTTGGCATTTTGTAGGAGCGTACGTACCAGTTTATTAAATTCTATGCGCATTCCCTGGACGACTTTTTGCTTTTGGGCATCGTCGATGATGTAAAATGCGGTGAAGGTCCATTTGTCGCACTCCTTGTTGTCGGCGAAGAAACGGGGATATCCAAGAAGGTACAGGCTAGCCTCGTTTCCCCTGTTGGCCGGGTGAGCCCTCCATGCGTTGATGACATCCACAATTTTGTTCTTTATGTCGTTTGACTTGACTCTGCCTTTGACTAGATTAATCTCTTTCCAGCATTCTCCTGTGGGATTGTTCGGGTCGTCGTCTTCGAAAAGTGGTCTATAATCCTTATTTGGGTCTGGGTGGAAAAGGCAGGCGCTCGCCATGGGATAAAATTCCGCGTTGTTACCGCCAACCTCCATGAGCGTAACCTTCGGCCTGGTAGTTTTATCCATCTGGTCCATCATGTTGTCTGTTCTCGAGCCGGAACACGCTTCGAATTCAAGCTTCGCCTTTTGGCCATCGGGCAGCCAGTCGGAACCATGACCTTCTACCACGGTGGACCAGGCGTACTTGTAGCGCATGCAACCGTCTTTGTTGTCATCGTAATCAGTTGAAGAACCCCAAGTTACTCCGCTCTATTGTCTGTGAGTAAGCGCTTTTATGGTTGTAGCTCGAGAAAAGCTCACAGCCCAAGAGTCACCAAGGGCAGCGAAGATGAAATCGCTATTGTCCCTGGGGACTAGTTGCCCCCATGAAATATTCGTAGGATAAGAGAATGTTCCTTGCAGCTGAGCTGCCAGCCCTAGAAGACCGGCCCAGTAGGATCGAGACATGAATAAGAACGATATAACAATATATTCTGCCCTGAAATTGTCCGAATGTCTTCATCAGTGACAATTCTCATATTAGGTCAAACAGGCGGTTATTATATGCCTTTATCAGGTTATCAAGCTATGCTACGCCGTTTACACAGTTGCCTCTCCCTACGAGAAGCCCTTTGCCGTGCCGTATCGAAGGAAGGGGCTCTGTTAGACTGGTGGTGTCTTCGCCCATCTTCGTGGCCAAAATGCTTCCCCCTTTCGATCTTTCTGATGTGTTTCACTCGGAAACCAATCCTCCGTTGGTAATCCGGACCTTGGATGGGTGTCTGCGCGGTTTGCACAGCCATTGATTCGCACAAGGAACACTGTGCCATAACATATGGTGTACTACAATTCCCTGGCGTGTACATAGATACCTTGCCAATATCAAAGCGTTTTCTATGTAGGTGCGTTTTGATCAAGAGCGGCAGAGGATCTTAGAGCTATCATTTATCATCTTCCGATACATGTCCAGAACGTTGCACTGAGCGGGTTTCTACACGCCTCGTACGCGAATTCCTGGTGGATGAACAAATAATACAACCTGTTTCAGCGAGAAACATTGTTGTTTCAGTATCGTTGTATGCAAATGCACGGCGTGACATGGCCTTAGGTTCGAGCATATATTCTGAGGCTGATGCGGTCGAGCTGCGGCACAACACCCTGCGGCACGATGGCAGCTGCGGCACGACCCCTTCGCCGCTTCCCATACACAATCCAGGCAGCTTATCTAGGTTTTTTCATTCGTATCCACAACCCAATTTATAATATGTCAAATAGCAGAATGTAAGCCTCTGCTTACAGTGTTAGAGGTTGGATTGATCTGTAGCTGTAATATCCTTGTTCTAAAGTGTTTAGCAGAACAAACGTTGGAGCCCAGAAATGTTAAGCAGAAAATAATCTCGAGAGAGAGATACGTCGAAGTTACAGCCTGGGAGTTTGAGAAGAAAATATCGGCGAATGAAAGATTACGAGGCAGTTATATCACCCGAGTTGCATCTAGCCAGTATACTTACCGTTATTGCGCATTATCTGAAGCACAGCAGTCTCGCATTGGCGAACGGGACTCCGCAAGTATATTACTCTAGAATCACTTCCTTCATTGGCCTGAAGCGATGAGTCTGTTCGGGGAGAGACAAATACATGTATTTGCTTAATTGAAATGCTTTATGAGCTTGCTAATGTAGGGGCTTATCACATTACGATAACGCAGTACTAACTTGACTTACAGTTATCGAATAGTGCTCTCTCTCTATTTCTCCAAGATGCTGAACGCACGCTGATTCCGTTGTATACTTGAAGAAGCTCCTCTGCAAATATATTCCTCAGCTGTTATTTTTGCCCAAAAGCGATCCTTTTATGAAAAGCTCTCGTGAGAAATCCCCGGGTGGATTGGGATGCTGCTAAAGAGTGAAGGTAATTGAGCTGCTGGTCGCAGCGTACTCGGCATTGGATTTCGCCCTTATGCCTTTGGTACGCTTCGTTTACAATATTACCGCATTGGGTTACTTCCGCCACACCACCGACTCTCTTCAAGCGTATGACGAACTGCACTCCACGAGCGTCGGTATCACACCGTAATGCTTCCGATTCAGGAAATGATCCTCATAGCTCGTGCGGCACGTCCGATCCGATCATCTGCATACTTGGGAGGTTCTACAAAGATGTACACATGGTGACATCATGACATCATTATGCGGAAAGGGTCACCAGCGTGTCTGGTGAAATGATGATTAAAGGGGAGTTTTGCTCGCAGAGCCGCAGGAGTTTATCAGATTATCTTAGACAAGACTTCTATACTTTGTCGAAGGCTTTGCACACGAACGCCTTTATCCAGATAAAAGAAGCTTTGAATCAATCTACCTTACGAATATAGGTCAACCCATTAGTCAATCAACATGGCAAGTTCAGCAGGACAAAAGGTACGAACTCTCCCTTTTTTCCTTTGCCAAACTCACTCATCCACATCCTTCCCTTTCCAACACACCCTATGCCTACTACCTCCACTAACCACTCCCCGAGGTCACCAACGACCCACGCGCCGAGAACCGCATCCCCGAAGCCGTCGGAACCGTAACCTCAGACTCCCTAGCCGCCGAATCCCAATCCTTCGGGCAGGGCAACCCCAAGGCGGGAATCTCCCAACAGCCCTCCTCCTCCTCCACCCTCAACACAACCGACACCTCCGCGGCGCGCAAACTTGACCCCGCCCCCGACGAGGAAGCGCGCGAGGCGCAGCAAGGCTGGAGCGAGGACGCGAGTCTGAAAGCCGGACGGGGTCTAGGTGAGAAGGACAAGGGGATTGGTCCGACGTACAACACATCTAGCACGTCTCCCACGGGAGGTAAGGGCGTGCCTGTAGCGCCTACTGCTGCATACGCCGGTTCTGCTATTCCCCCAGAGACCCAGAAGCCCAAGGGAAAGGATATTACGGAGGGGGGATTCGATAGCGGTGCGCCGAATGCGAGCTTCAATCAGGAGATTGGGACGAAGAAGGATCCCGGACGGGTGGCGGAGGGGGAGTTCGAGAGGAAGGGGGCGGAGCCGGGAGTTACGACGCAGAAGGTTGGGGACGGGGAGACGGGCACAGTTTATCGGGGTTTGAGTAGTGAGCAGAGTGCTTAGGAAGATTGATAGTTGGTGATGGGTGGTGGAGGGAGACTGTGTGCTATGATGTTAGCTTGTACATGGAGATCTGTTAGGGAGTTCATGGTCAGCGATATTGAAAATGATAGTAAAAATTTGTTCAAAGGATCATCGTCAAATTAGTAATGATGGAATGAAATACAAATAGTGCGTGGGATGGTTCGTCAAAAGGTTCGTTGAAGTGGTTGCGGAGAACATCTCGGACGTGTAAGCGCCCTGATCCGTGCGCCGTAGGGCTGAAACCCAGAGGTGTCCTCAAGCATCACCTTGATATATTCCGTCACTCAACCCTCCCCCCATTGTAACACCCACAGTTACACGCACTTCCTTTCAGGATCTGGGCGGAATAAGTGCGCTGGGCCTGCTGCGCCCTCAAAATCATTTGCGATGTATTCGCCAAATCACAGCGCGATGAACGGGTTCGCGGAGCACGGGCTGTCGGAGGAGTCGTTCGGGCAGGCGAAGGGCGGATTGGCGAGTTTCGATGCTTTTCGTAAGTGTCCCATGGCAAACCCGAGCCGCTGGATGTGGTAGAGGTATACGGGAACCTAAATACTTGGTTCCATTATAAACAATTCTCTTCGAGGCGTCGAACCGAAGCTATCCTATGCTCTGTTCCACAGCTAACATGATCTCCCAGCCAAAACCAAGAAAACATACCTCACACGCGGCCGCGACTCCTCCGTCTGGACCGTCACCCTCATCCTGACATGCATCTACCTCTCCTGGTCCGAGATCGTGCGCTGGTGGGCCGGCAAGACAACAGAAACCTTCTCGGTAGAGAAGGGCGTCTCACACGACCTGCAGCTCAACCTCGACATCGTCGTCGCCATGAATTGCGCAGACCTACACGTCAACATGCAGGACGCAGCGGGCGACCGCACACTAGCAGGCGAACTGCTCCGCAAGGATCCCACGAACTGGGCGCAATGGAAGTCGGGAGATGTGCATAAGTTGGGAGAGGGAGAGGATGGGCTGCCCGGATGGGAGGAGCTGTGGGATGTACACGATCAGCTGGGTGCGGCGAGGAAGAGGAAGAAGTTCCCCAAGACGCCGAGGGCGAGGGGCCCGTTGGATGCGTGTCGCATTTTTGGGAGTCTGGAGGGGAACAAGGTGCAGGGCGATTTCCACATTACGGCCAGGGGACACGGATATATGGAGTTTGGGGAGCATTTGGATCATACGGGTGAGTTGGAGCGCTTCTCCGTTTTCTTTTCAAAACCCTCGCTGCAATGGGAAGGCAGTTCCGAAAGAGCCTCGAATTGACAAAACCCCAGCCTTCAACTTCTCACACATCATCAACGAACTCTCCTTCGGCCCCTACTACCCCAACCTGATCAACCCGCTCGACAACACCATCGCCACGACGCCCAACCACTTCTTCAAATACCAATACTACCTCTCCATCGTGCCCACCATCTACACCGACGACGTCTCCCTGCTGCCCCTCCTCGACGCCGTAAACCGGCACCCGCACAACGCGCACCCAGCCAAGAACGTCTTCCACTCCAAGCACGCCATCAAGACGAACCAGTACGCCGTCACGAGCCAGAGCCACGACGTGCCCGAGACGTATGTGCCGGGTGTGTTTGTCAAGTTCGACATTGAGCCGATTATGCTCACGATTGCGGAGGAATGGGGTGGGGTGTTGGCGCTGCTGGTCCGGTTGGTGAATGTGGTTAGCGGAGTCATGGTTGCGGGGGGTTGGGCGTGGCAGATGTTTGATTGGGGGATGGAGGTTTGGGGGAAGAAGAGGAGTGGTGGGAGGAGTGGGGGGATGGGGATGTTGGGGGCGTTTGGAGGGAAGGAGAAGCATGCTTTTGATTAGGATGAAGGAGGAGTGGCATGGCGAGGCGTTTATGGTCAGGCTTTTTTTCTTTTCGGCGTAAATACATAGCGGTTAAGAGGTTGGGCCAATAAAGTCATGATACCTTGTACCGGCTTCTAAATGACGAGAGTGATGTTACGCGGACTGAACCTGAGACTCTTGTAGTTGATTAGTTGATCAATTGGGGTCTCCATCGCCCGGACGACCGAAATATTATGTTTATGAGTGTTATTCTATAGAATTATAACAATGATACGACGTTACACATATATTCGTCCGAATATGCTTCATATGCCTCCCTTTTTTCATGATAACCCATATTCAGATAATAGCGTCGGTGTCAGTTGAGAAGGGCCCTGCTGAGTGCCTGGCGCGGCGTCACTGAACCCATCCGAAATGAAGATGTGAATGTCGAAATTGAGCCCTCAATGCCGTTGGAAAGTGTAAGTCCGCCGTGGACCGAAAATAGTCCTGGATGCGGAATTGCTTTCTGAAAAGACGTTGGGTGCGTGCCTCCCTCGATACCGGGAACTCTGATGTCTGGAATGAGCATGTTCCTCGATCGGAGCATTCAGGCCTTGGTGCTCTTCCTCCCCCTACCCTTCCCCTTCCCCTCCTGACTGCTCCTAACCTCCTTGATGCGGAACACGTCGTTCTCAAGGTCAACCTCCCCCCTTAGAATACATGTCGGCAAAAAATCGCGATTAAACACCTTGTACCCCTTCTCCATCAGAGCTTTGGCATCTAAATCATCCTCCTCGAGTCCCAAGAACACGGTATCCCGCCCAGGACCCTTGTCGCCGAACTCCTTGATGATGCTGTTGGCGGACTTCATCGCCACAATGGATTCGGCGCCGGCGGCACGACACAACACCTCTACTTCCGCCCACTCGGTGTAGAGTTTCCGCAGTGCGGGAGTGAAGTACAGCTTCAAATTTTTCATCACGTTTGACTGTGGCACACCCCAAACCTCGATCAAGAAGAACCCCACCTCTAACTCCTGCTTGACGACCTGAGGCAAAAAGTCCTTTGGCGGGAGAAACTTTCCTGCGCGCGCAGAAGCAATGAGCCACTCGTCCGTGACCACGGGTATCCCCAAAGCAATGGCAGTGAGCAGCTTTGGGGACTTGCGGAGAGCGCCCTCGCGAACACAGAGGATATTGCAGGTAGACGGCTTAATAGTGTCGACGATTGTGCCGCCATTGGTCTTGACAAAGCGTAGGAGGTGTTTCTTATCAGAGACGGTGGAGTTGCTGAAGGCGACTTTAGGAGGGTGTTTGGCCCAGTAGTTCTTGAGTCTCTCGGTGGCTTCAGGCATGAGCCTACCTTTGTTCGTGGGGTACGCGGAGACAGCGTCGAAGAGTGCTTGTCGAGCGGCTGAGAAGCGTCCTTTCAGTTTGGCTGAGGTGGATCCGCCCGCGCTAGGGGCACTATCCTCCTTATCCTCTTCCATGGCAGATTTCCTTGCTTTCTTTGCAGGACGAGCGGGAGTTGGTACTGGGGCGGGGACATTTTCCGCTTCCTCCTCAGACGGGGCATCCACGACTTCAATCCGGCGCTTTCTACCGCCGTAGGTCTTGGGAATACGAATCGTGGGGCTCTTCCGGGCGGCGAGGTTTGATTGGGCTTGTAGGACAGTGTCGGTCTCGGGTTCGTTTTCCGGCGGAGATGGGGTCTCGCTGTCCTCAATAACGGACATAACACCCGTCGTTACAACATAGATCTCTTCGCTGGCAGCCCCCTTGCTCGGGTTCACTGTATCGTTTGTCGTTGCTGTCCCGTTTGGCGCTGCTGCATTTGGCATTGCCCTCTCATCACCAGATCCTTCACCAACAGTCTCAGCAATGGTATTGTCTCTCTCTAAAGCTGGCCTATGGGCAGGAAACCCGTTCACTGGATATATTCGGTTAGCTGCTGGAGTCTCTTGCACAATTTCTGAGCGTGAAAGCGACGGATTAGGGGTAGCCCAGGATCTACGCCTACGCGTTGCGGCAGGCGCAGTAATATCACGATCCAGGTCATCGTCATCTGTACTTTCTTCTACCTCATTTTGCTCACTTGTCTTGGAGGAATGGACATCCATGGACTCGGGGACTGCGTCTCCGGTAACAGAAGAATTGACTTGAACTTCCGAGTCGTCGTATTTCAAGACGAGGGTGATGGATGCAGAGTTGGTCAAGTCTGGGAACGAAATCTTGTCGTCGGGGCGCAGGAAAATGACTTCTGGCCGACTGGAGCTGAAATTGACGTGATACTGTTCCCGGCTGGGGACGGCAAGTGCGTTGGACCGAGGGACAGCAGGCTCGACAACGATATGCTGAAGAGCTTGAAGCTTCACGCCCCAGCCGGCGACAGCTTGACAGTGTTAGTAATCCAGAAAGAGGAAAACATTTGTGCAACCTACTTATGTGGGCTAATGCACGATTCCGTTCATTAAGAGCATCGCTCAGTTGGAGTCCTCGACCATCCGAATCCGGTACAGAGACAAACGTCCTTTGATTGTCACGTAGAGGAAATCGAGCTGCGTCTGGGTTGGTACCCGTCTGCTCGACCACCTGCAATGTCCAGGCCATGTCTGAGGTTGTGACGCGTTGACGTGGAGCTTGACGTGGAGTGAGAGACGCGAAGTCACGAGAAGTGGTGGTTCTCGGTGCAAGGCACGGACCCATCACGCTAACTCCCCTTTGGTTTAGCGTCATGTCTGTTAGCCTTCACAACTCAACGTCAACCCTTCCACGCTCTACTCCTTTCCTCCCCTCCACATACTCATGTGGCGGTCTTCATCATGAAAATGGACTCCATCGAGACCATCTTAGCCATGGCCAGCGGCTCCGATAGACTGGACTATGGCGGTCTTCGCCACATTGAAAGTGCTGTCTCAAAGCCTCGTCGTCGATGAGCTGGAGAACAATACTAAGGGATTCTTACCTAATCGACACGGCCAACCCACAATGCCGGAAGCAGCTGTCATGGCTTTTACTATTTCACCCCCCATATAATTCCTGTAAGACAGGACTTACTGTCGACGTATACCTTCGGCGAATGCTTCAGTGCCCTGGGAAAGTCTGGAGGCGATGGTGTTCACTCGTCGTGCGAAGAACAATACTAAACTCCTGAAGCGTCTCAGGCACGGTGTACACCTTCTACACAGTGGGGTTCGTGGGGAAACCTGCGGCTCCATGGTCGTGACTCGCAAACCGACTCATCCCCTTAGCATTGTTATGAGAAAAGGCGGGCTTCTGGAGACAACAATACTCTCCACTGATCTCGACAATTGCTTCTCTGGTATTATACTGGCGACATCGTCTGACGATTGTATTTCTGGCGGGTACCTCCGAGAGTCTTCTCTTTAGATTCAACCAGTTGCTCCTCTTCTCTTCTTTCAACTCCTCACTTAAGGCCCGATACCCTACCTAACCGGCGACTTGGGACTACTTTCCACCACGTCTTTGTCTACATTCACACCTGCCATTCCTCCAATCATTTGGCTACTTCGTATCCTACCAAGCGACCCGTCTACGTCTAAATCCAACACAAGCCCCTGCGTCCTCCACTCCAGCTTCCTGAGTACGCCTCTGGAGCCAAGACCATCCACGTCCTCCACTTCAGCTTCCCAAGTATCCCTCTGGAGCCACCCAGAGCGTCTACTTCCTCAATCCACAATGGCGACACCCACCTCGACAGCAACCCCCGTCCCCCTCCCGCCCAACTTCGACCCCTTTGAGCAAAACTTTACCCTCATCGGGCGCGACGGCCTCCCCTTCTCCGTCTCGATGATCGACATCAACGAGCTCCGCGAATACGGCGTTCGCCTCTCCATCAACTACGGGACGCAAATCGGCGCCTCGATCATCCTGCTCGTGATGCTCCTCCTCCTCACGCGGGCCGAGAAGCGGCGTTCCGCAATCTTCCTCATGAACGCGCTCTGCCTGACCATCAACATCGTGCGCTCCGTCCTGCAGTGCCGCTACCTGACGGGCAACTACTTCAACGTGTACACGATCCTGACGTCGGACCTGGGCCACGCGACCGCGGCCGACGTCGCGAACACGGTGGCGTCCAACACCATGACGCTGCTGCTCGTCATCTGCATCATGGCGTCGCTGAGCATGCAGGTGTGGGTGGTGTGCAAGACGGCGCCGCCGTGGCAGCGCATCTCCATCATGGGCGTGACGACCGCGATCGCGTTGGTCGCCGTGGGATACCGGTTCGCGGTGTGCGTCATCAGCAACAATTTGGCCGTCAAGAGGGAGCCGTATGGGATGGCCGGGTACCAGTGGCTGCTGGATCAGATGAGCATCATGCAGGCGGTGGCCATCTGGGTGTACTGTGCCGTGTTCACGGCGAAGCTGGGGTATGCGCTCGTGTCGAGGCGGAGGATGGGCATGACGCAGTTTGGGCCGATGCAGATTGTGTTTATCATGGGCGCGCAGACGATGGTGATTCCAGGTCCGTCTTTTCTTCTTACCCCTTTCCCCTTGCCCCTTTTAATCTCCCTTCGTCTTCACACTTCAAGGTTGGTTACAATATAAGTACTAACATCCCACAGCCATCTTCGGCGTCCTCCAATTCGACAAGGCCGTGCCCGAACTCGGCTCCCAGGTCCTCACCATCGTATGCCTCTTCCTGCCGCTCTCCGCCATCTGGGCCGGCGTCGTCGCGTCGGACAGCCACATCGGCGCGTCCCGCGGGGTCCAGCGACTCCTCGCGCACGAGCAATTCGGGCGCAGTAGCAGTGGCGCGGGGAGCACGGCGACGAGCAGCGCGTTGATGATGAATGGGGGCAGCTCCAAGGGGACGGCGACCACGTTTGTGAGTAGTTGCGGGGGCAAGGAGAAGGACGTGGAGAGTCCTATGGGGTGGGGGAAGAGGAAGGAGGGGGAGGGGGAGGACGGGATTTATGTGGATAGGGAGTGGGGTGTTGAGACGGAGAGGGAGGGGAGTCCGCAGGGGGAGAAGAGGCAGTATTGTCCTGTTTGAGTGGGCAGTTGACGGAGGAGGAAGAACCGCCTACAAAACTTCGTCGACACATTACCACGACGTTCGAGGCAGCACGGCTTGACTATTCCTCAATTCGGTTGGAGATGACAGAAGCGACACATGAGGATGGTAGCGTCAGAAAAACGTGCCGGACACATAACCCCCCTCCCAGACAACCTCTCGAACCCTCCCTCCTCTCCCGGATCCACCAACTCTCCACCGCGGACATCATACTCTTTTCGGACTTTATTCTTCCTGTCATTCACCATCAATATTTCCTTCCTTAGGCGGCTCAAGCTCGGATCCCTCCGGCACACAGTCACTTCATTTGCATTGGCGGCATTTTGTACACTATTAGTACATCCTTATTTTTCCATCTCATCCCCTCCTTCTTTTATTCATTCATTCCTTCGTCCATTCCTTCTTTTGTATCTACCCTGTGCAACACTTGCCTGAGCGGCTTCTCATGGATATCACGTCTATCTCCATGGGACATCAGGAAATCTTTGCGGCGGGAACCCGGACGAGGTCTTGGAATCCGGTACCATGTAGTTATCTATCTCTCATATGGTGTAATGGGACGGCCATAGGGCACCTAGGTATATCTAGTCTACTTTTCGTCAATGACGATAGCACGACCATAATACAGGACGTCCAATGTACTTGCGTTTGTCTACGAATAATTTTCGTAGAAAGCCTCAGACAGAGAGAGAACATTTGAAGATACATCACGGAGACATCACATGACTCGTCACGCGGGAAAGCAGCATGGGAGAAGAAACCTTTGAAAGAAGTCGGTATATTCCTTATCTTCTCTATTTCGCTATCGATGCCCATCACCCTCAGCCCATGGGTGCCCCAACAGTAACCCTACTGTGTTAGGACCGGACCAGTGACTGAGAATGGGGCGATCGAGGATTCAGGTTCATGAATCGTAAAGGTCATGCAACTAGGAAAGGTATAAGTGCGTGCTCGGCCGTGACATATCGAACAACGTCATGAGCGAATTCAAATCGTCGATAATTGGGATCATTCCTAGGGATCATGAAGGCCGCCTTCTAACCTTCGCGGGGGTGTTCCGGGTCGCGGCACACCATGGGCCAGACGTTCTGCTTGAAGGCGCCCTCGTTGATGAAGTTACCCGCATTCTCATAGACTATTTTCATCATCAGAAACTATCCCAAACATCACCCAATCCTCTCGTAGATGTTAAACTTACAGCAATACAAGCGGCCAGGGAATTTGCAAGAGGCTTCCGGGCAATGGGCCATGGCACAGCCAAGGCGAGACGAGTCGCGCCAGACCAGCTGCGTGAAGTGTCCCCATGGCCCCTCGAAGTGGGGATTGTCGTACGGGTACTTGAGTTCCTCCTCGTGCCAGCCATGGACGAACACTCGACCCATCTCGAGCCAGTCTTCGTATTTGCTGGGCGTGGGGCCTGCGCCAGAGAGGTTGCTACCAGCACGGTCCTACGGGCGGAAATTAATAACTACTTCTAGATCTAGAGGAGGCGGCGTGCGAAGTCGTACATGATGCAAATTCTCGGTGCAGCCATTGACCGACGCGAGAGCCGCTTTGGCCAGCTCTGGATCCCACCTGAGGTCCTGCGCACAGTGGATGCGACGCCAGTACCAGTGAGCATCGAGCATACGTTGGATGAAGTTGGGGTCGTCGATCTTGGGGACGTTGGGGTCCTGGACGGGCGCAGCGCGGGCGGAGACTTGTTGGACGTCGGTGGTGGGGACGGCCGTGACGGCGGAGGCGACTGCCAGAGCGAGGAGGATGGCGATCTTCATCGTGGGCAAAGATGGAGAAAAGAGTGACTGAGAGTGGGAGTAGGAGGAGGGAGTGCAGTCGATTCGAGATGTGGTGCACAAAGGGGAGCTGAAAAGGAGCGACTGAGAAAGGAGTGTAGAGGGTGGGGTGGGAGGAGAGGAAGAAGGTGGGAGAGAAGCGGGTGGGAGGATTTTAATGAAGAAGAACTGGTACCGTGCGTCGACGTGACTTCCTGTTCCGTTGAGTCTGGTCACCGCCATCACCCTGCAACCCCTGCCACTGACAAACCGTGGGAAATTGCACCCAACGCAGAGAGAGCCTCGATTCCATACCCACGCTATTCAATACGTATTCAAGTGGCCAACCAGTAACTATGTAGGCAATACATGACTTCGTAGCTGGAGATGGTCGCTATGTTCATCTCCGGTCACGGCCTTGCACGTCCCTCCTCCGTCGTGATGTACTAGATCGGGTTGTAGTACCACTCAAAAAAGCCTCCATGGCAAGAGGCTCCATCGAACTTGGGAACCTGACCTCCGAGTTCCTTGCCATGATTCGCTGGAGTGGCTTAATCACTATGTGCTTCACTATGGGCCAAACCCTAGGCAGACCGTAAAACCTGGGTCCATGGGCTGAGAGGTTTCTTCCTTCCATATACAAGAAGAATAAGAGATTCCGAATCCTGATATCATGTGCCATTTTGATGGCAACCGGACCCTGTGACCTTGAATCCGGGATGTGGTCTCTGTCAAAAGAGGAATGATCCTGAGATCAGCACTTTTGTCTCTGCTGCTGAGACTGAAGCTGTATGCAAGTAAAGTGCATGTTCGAGTGTAAATGTGGGTATCTCTTTCCTCTTGTATACCATGCAGGAAAAGTTGTGGAGGGTACGGTTGTACCTGTTACACTGTCGGTGCTTTTCTTCCCGCATTCTCCCAACAAGGGGGATTCGAGGTCCGTGTGTTGTCGATTTCCGACAGGGTTATACAGGTTCCATGGAGTAAACTTGCTGACAATCCAAGAGGTGGTAATCTCCCGCAAAGACATCCAAGTCCGAGGACCCATCTCATCGTCGAAAAGAGTACCCATAATCCCTAGTCGACCTTCGTCAGCACACCATCCTCTCCCGACCAAAACAATCTTCGAAAACTAAGAAATCTCTCACCCTTCCTTCAACCTCTTCGCGGGTCTCCCAATCAACGAGTCGTCCGGGAGCCCGCCCCTCTTGGTCCCCGGCAAGCTAGACGTGCGAATATCGTTATCCTCCGAACTGACCCTTCGGCAGGGGTACTTGATCTTGGACCCCTCGAAGCAGTTCTCCGACGGTTTCTCGCCGGTCGCGAAGTACGGATGCTGCAGCGCCTTCTCGGCCGTCAACCGTTTCTGGGGGTCGTACTCGAGGAGCTGCTGCAGGAGCGAGAAGCCTTCGGGGCCTGGGGAATCCGGCGAGGAGCCCGGCGGGTATTGGTTGTTTTTCAGGCAGGTCTGGTACCAGTTCTCCAGGCCTTGAGGGCGGTGGAGGCGCGGGTTTCCAGCCGCGAGGGAGGAGAGTTGGCCGAATTCGGGCATGGCGGAGAGGAGGGGCCAGCGGTCTTTGCTGGGCATGCCGAGGATCTCGACGATCTTTTGCATTTGGTTGCGTTGGAAGGGGACGGATTTCTTGCTGTCCATCTTTGCCTCTTCGCCTTTAAAGATGGGGCGCAGGGATAGCAGTTCTGCAAAGATGCAGCCCACGGCCCACAGGTCCACGGCTGGGGTGTAGTGGCGGGCGCCGAGGAGGAGTTCGGGGGCTCGGTACCAGATGGTTACGACGACCTTGTCACCAGTGAATAAGGAATGCAGCGGTTTGTAGAAGAGTCGTGCTAGTCCCAGGTCGCCGATTTTGACCTTGCCGGCACTGGTGACCATGATGTTAGCAGGCTTTAGGTCGCGATGCATGGTCCAGTTTCTGTGTAAGTAGAGGAGGCCCTGCAGGAGCTGGTGCAGGATGGACTTGATGGTGCGAGCCGGGATCGCCTGACGCTGCGGCTGGTTGTGGTGGTGGATGATTTGGAGTAAGTCGTGTTCGGCATATTCAAAGACGATGAAGATGCACTTCTCCTCTAGGATGATCTCGACGGTGTGCACGACATTGGGATGCGAGAGCTCGGTGCAGAGGGCCATTTCCCGGATGGCAGACTGGGAGATGCCTGAATATTGAAGTTCGCCCTCCTTGTCTGGCTTGAATCTGTGACATGTCAGTAAGTTAATGTCACTTTCAAATTGTATGGGGAAGTTTACTTTTTGATGGCGAACTCGCCTACACGGCCGTTGCGACCCTCGGCCTTGTACACCCGGCCATAGGTACCACTACTGATGAAGCCGACGATTTTGTAGCGCTCGTTTACCCGCTTCTTGGTGTGGTAGCCGGAGAACATGGCTTGGGGGGGATCCGAGGGATCTGGCCACGAACGGTCAGATGATGGAGGATTTTGATATGATGAGGTGGCAAGAAGAACGACTCAGACTCGGTGCATGAGGTAAAAGGAGAGGATTTTGTGGGGGGAAGGTTGCAGGTCTTTTTATTGAGGACAAGACCAAGATGGAGATAGGCTCAGATGGGGATGTGCAGGCGGATATGGCTATCTAGAATAGGGATTGGGAGGGCGAGGCGGTCATGAGGTGCAGGCGCCACCGAAATGCGAAATTCGCACGAACAGAGAGATGGGGAGGAGCAAGGAAAAAGACCGAGGGAAATGAAGGGAAAACAAAGCCCAAGGACAGCAAGGTAATGTAATAATAATAATAACATCAAAGACAGCTTGGAAGTACGGAGTACGGACCCTTTCCTTTGGAATGGGAGTGACAGTGACCAGGACCACTGCGCAGGGCGGCACGCGCGGACATGGAGGCGGCGGCCGACGGTGGACCTCCAGTGGACGGCGGAGTCGGCGAGGGACGATTCATTTTCCGCTGTCAGTGGTGACAAACACAAACAGGCGACTAATTCGCGACAATTCCGGTCGGCAGATGGCGTGCACGTCCGCCGCGGAAGACGGGAACGGATGGGGAAGAAGGAGGGAGGGCCCTGCGCAGTGCGGATCAATGTGGAGCTGACTTGTGTGTGCCTGGGGGAGGGGAGCTCAACAGCTGTCACGCAGATGGCTAGAATGGGGTTTCGTTATTGCTACTGCATATGCGCTGCAAGGCGTGCGCTCATGGGATGGGGAGGAGAGGCGGTGGGAAGCCGTCGTTTGCCATGTGCGGAGGCGTGCTGACGGCTGATGGTGTTGCTTTCTTCCCAGATGGATCCTGGTGTTGCTTGTCCCCCATCCCAGAGCCTCACCTCACCTCCACCTGTCCCTCCATCACAACCTCAACACCACTCCATTCTGGAGTTCCCACACCCCTTTCCGTTACTCCATGAGCGTTACGTGAGAATCCAGGGCCTATAACAGGCCGTGAAGCCAGGTACAACTTCCCGCACAGCATCCTGCTGTCGCACCTTCTGCACCTTCTGCACCTCACGGTCATTGCTGCGTCACGTCCAATATCCCAGAGAAAGCAACATGAGTGTCGAGTACTAACACATTAGTGCAGTACCGCTCTTCCACATAGCCTTATCCCCTCTATCGTTCCCATCCCACGTATATCTGCCCCCCTCCCGACCCACCATGACCGACCCCCGAACATGGCTTCGCGACCTCTCCCCGTACTTCTTCTACACCCTCTTCGTAGCAACACTCGGCCCCCTCCTCTTCGGATTCCACCTCGCTGAACTGAACGCCCCCGAAGACATCATTCGGTGCAAGAAGGAATCCCTCCGAGGTACGGCTGTTGCTGGTCTTCCGCAATGCATTCCCATGACCCCTACCGAATGGGGCGTCGTCGGATCTACCTACACGCTGGGAGGACTCATTGGAGCGCTATCGGCAGGCCCGCTCGCAGGACGATATGGGCGTAGGAAGACGATGCTACTCACGACCATCTTCTTCGCTCTGGGCCCCGTCTTGGAAGCCTTGTCCCCTAACATTGGTGTCATGGCGGTGGGGAGACTGATATCGGGAATCGGCGCAGGAGGTTCGGTTGTCGTTGTGCCCATCTACATCTCGGAGATTGCGCCGCCTGCGGAGAAGGGTTTCTTCGGGACCTTTACGCAGATCATGTGTAATGTCGGCATCCTGCTCACACAGTTGCTGGGATACTTTCTGAGTCACGGTCAATATTGGAGGATTATTCTAGCTGTGGGAGGCATCATCGGCGTAGCCCAGAGCTTGGGTTTGCTGTTGACGGCGGAGAGTCCCAAATATGTTGCAGACCATGGTGATCCAGTTCAGGCGAAGAGGATTCTTAGAAAGATCAGGGGGAGCAACTATGATGTGGATGCGGAAATAAGTGGTTGGGGAGTGGTTGGGGCTGAGGATCCAATGGGCAAGTCGACGAGTGCTCTCTACAGACTGCGATGCAGAACTAACAGAGGGCCAGATGAGGAGCAATCCCTCCTCCGAGAGCAGGATGGCACCCAGCCTCACAGCGAACCCTCTACCTCAAAACGAGGATCCAACAATGGGGCAACCTTGAGCATCATGCAGGTGATGCGTCACCCTGACCATTACAAAGCGATCATTGCTGTAATCATGATCATGCTCGCTCAGCAGCTCAGCGGTATGCGCTCCCTGCCCGTCCTCTACATCCACTGTTACTGATCAATCTCCAGGCATCAACAGCATCGTCATGTACGGCGTGTCGCTTCTTGCGACCCTCCTCAAATCCAACTCGGCTCTCCTCAACCTCGCCGTCTCAGCTCTCAATATCATCGTTACCGCCGCGGGGGCCCCGCTTGTGGAGCGTCTCGGCCGGAAGACTTGCCTACTCAACTCTCTCGCTGGCATGGGAATCAGCTCGCTGCTCCTCGCTATCGGCATCATAAGGTCGATTAGTATTTTATCTGCGGTCGCCGTGCTCCTCTTCGTAGCAAGCTTCGGACTCGGTCTAGGGCCCATTCCTTTCATCCTGTCGAGCGAATTGGTAGGTCCGGAGGCTGTAGGGTCGACCCAGAGTATTGCATTGGCAGCAAACTGGATCGCGACGTTTCTCGTAGCGCAGTTTTTCCCCTTGGCGAGTGCAGCGCTTCACGGAAAGGTATACTTCATTTTTGCAGCATTGTCTGCATTTTTCTTCGTCTTCATTGGCTGGTATGTACCTGAGACCAAGGGGAAGAAGAATGCGGATGAAGTCTGGGGAAGGGAACGTCGCGTGGACTGAGGAGAGAAGAATATAAAAATTCTCCGATCAGTCGGATTGCTGACTCGGGAGTCGGAAGGAGGAACATATTGGCGGAACAGCGATTATCACTACGGCTGAATGATTATGCAATAGAGATGCCATTCGATTCCAATCTCACCCGCTGCATGACAATTACTCTCCAGTGACGGCGGAATTGCTGAGAATCGGCGTTATGGTGCTTAGTCATGGCGCGGGTAGGGGCAATTCCGCCCGCTTCGGAGGACGACGACTCGGGATTGCCCCGCTAATAATGTCCTCGACCTCGGTGCCGTCTGGAAACCACCACTACCACTCCACCGCTCCCACTCACTCCTCATCCACATGTCGCAACTCGAACTCGCAAGATTCCCACCACCCCCATCTTAGGCCCGACCCTCATCGTTCTTCCCTCCCTTTTCGCAATTCTTACACCGCTTGGTCGCTTCCTCTCGCTCCTCGCATTTCCTCCCGGCATGACCCAACTTCCCAGTCACGCCTCTCCGGGCCTCCCTCCCCTCTACTCTCCTCAACCGTCCAGTCCTCCTGGATCGGACCACTTCAACCTCACCTCTCAGATTCCCTCTTCACACCCCCCGTCGAAATCCCTCCCCAATGGCGACAACGGTCTCTCAGGGCCGGCTCCATCCCAACACTCCCACCTCGACCCTCCCCCCTCCATCATCTCCCCAGCCTTCACTCCTCCCGCGACCCCGGGCAACTACACGCCCTCGCACCCGCGCCCTCCCCGCTCCGTCCCCGTAGACACCTCCTTATCCCCCGACACCCCGCGCCCGGAACTCCTCTCCGAACTCCCCGTCGTAGAATGCGAAGTCCGCGCCCGCATCCCCACGACCACAGGCCACGAGATGTGGCTGCACGTCTACCGCAACAACGTCGACACAAAAGAGCACCTGGCTATCGTCTTCGGGAACCAGATCCGTAGTCGCAGTCTGGATGCTGAGAGGCCCGGCGAGACGGAGCTGGATCGCATGACGAGGGGCGCGTACGTGGGGAGACTGTTCCCCGGACGGACGAGCTCGCGCGTCGAGCAGATCAAGCGGGCAGAGGGCGTGGTAGGCGCGAAATCGACCTCCACCTCTTCCTCAGGAGGCGCCGTAAAAGCACCATCCGTCCTGGACATCGACTCCACTGAAATCGCCAGCGGCCGTCAATCCCCCTCCGCCTCCTCACCCACATCCTCCTCGCTCTCCCTCTCCCCCTCGGGCGAACTCCCCCCTCCACCACCACCAACATCCACATCCACCCTCCCCCTCGTCCGCATCCACTCCGAATGCTACACCGGCGAAACCGTCTGGTCCGCCCGCTGCGACTGCGGCGAACAACTCGACGAAGCCGCGCGCCTGATGGCCGACCCCTCCCTCTCCCCCTCGGGCGGCTGCATCATCTACCTGCGGCAAGAAGGCCGGGGCATCGGCCTGGGCGAGAAGCTGAAGGCGTACAACCTCCAGGACATGGGCCACGACACGTACGAGGCGAACATCATGTTGCGGCACCCGGCGGACGCGCGGAGCTACGGGCTTGCGACGGCCATGTTGATGGATCTGGGCTTGGGAGGCGAGAGGGGGATCCGGTTGCTGACGAATAATCCGGATAAGGTGCGGGCGGTGGAGGGGCCGGGACGGGAGGTGGTGGTGAGGGAGCGCGTGGCGATGGTGCCGTTGGCGTGGAGGACGGGGGGCAGGATGGGCGTGCGGAGTGAGGAGGTGGAGAAGTATCTGAGTACGAAGGTATGTTTTCTCTGCGTTGAGTGGGCGATGCGGGTAGCAGTGGTGTGCTGACATGATTGCAGATCGAGAAGTTCAAGCATATGTTGAGCCAGGATTCGTCATAGTCCTGCCTTTTATCCATCTAGCAGCCAGCTTCTGGTCATTCCTACAACGTCCGTGTCCCCGGCCTGCGTGCTCGGCTTGCCCTCCAACCATCCCCTCTGGGGACGCCGTTCCAGGGGAAAGAAAAGAAAAGAGAGAAGAAGACGAAGAAGGATCCCCTCCTGGATTCGCCTTGCGCCTCCATCCCGGACGGAAATGCGCACAAATGAAATATCGAAACAACGCGATTTGTATACACCTCTGGGTCACGCATAGACTTTCTTCCTTTCCGAGCCTTCCTGGCTCTGCGCTTTCTATAGCGCATCTGTTTGCCTGGTATAGGATAGGATAGGTATTGTGTTGTATACATGCATGACGCCGGTTTGAGAACAGGGGTTCGGTTTCTTGTTTATAGAGTCAGTCGGCTAGATAAGATACCACCATCTACAATGTTAGTGTTTTGTTGGGATCTAGAAACGGAGTATGCGATATGATATGACTTTTTGAAATCGGTGATACATGACATCCGGGCATCGGGACCGCGTAGTGCTTTGCTTGCCCATCATGAAATCGTGAGAGGAAGAAAGGCCGTGTGTAAAGGCACCCGCTGCTAGACGATGACGTAGAACAGCACAAGTCACGGAAACCGCCACACCTAGCACAATCTTTTTACTACCATATATATGGTTGTTTTATTCCATCACGAAAAGAGCAACACGAACCCTCCTACCCCCACAACGAATCCATAAAATCCCGCTGCAAATAAAGTATGGTTTTCTGACATCTCCTGCTATAACACACACCCCGCCCACGCACAGAAAGGGAAAGAAGCCAAAAAAACGAAGGTAATCATTCTGAGATACACTGGTTGGGCCCAGCATGTCCGGGGGAGTCCGTCCCCGGTCGTAGGCGGGCCTTGCATGTCGCGCGTACGATGGATGACATCCGCTAGACGGACAGCCACACTTGGACTGCATTGCGGCCTCCCCTACAAATACGAGGGTGGACCTTTGGACGACGCGTCCGAGGCTTTGATAGAAGGCTGCGGCGGATAGACGCTGGATGTCGATCGATATCAAAAATATGCTGGCAACTGGCAACCGGCCCGGCTGCAGTGGTCCCATTCGCATTGACGCTACGACCCGGCAAGAGGCTATAGGCCCTGATTGGAGCACCAGCCAGGCAGACGGCGAGTGTCTTGTTCGGCATTGCAATACTGCTCAATGTTGAGAAACATGTTCCTTGCGAACCGTCACACCGTCAATCAGTCATAGGCACCACCACCAATCTGACTAGCGAATGCCGTGGAGACGCTCCTGGCATCGTCGTCGTCGAAGTGGCCCAGTCCGCGTAAAGCACGGTTGCCGCCGAACCCGGTGCCCACATGGTCGTTGCGAGCGCGGGTAGACTCGACGAAGCGGTTCAGACGATCCGATTGGCTCATCGAAGTGGGCTTGTTGTAGTCGTTGATGCTCAAGCCGGTGAGACTGATACCTCCCGGACCATCGGTGATGGTGCTTCGAGTATCGGTCAATTCACTGGCAGCGATGGATTCGCCAGCCACACTTCCGGGAGCCGTTTTACGATTAGGCCCAGGTCCGGCACGTCCAGGCAGCGGCCAGGTCTCTTGGAAGTTCTGGAACACTGGCGGGAAGTTGGAGACACCGACACCGCCGAGAGCGGAGGAGTGCACCGACGAGACATCGTCAGGGATGTACCCCACAATGGAGCCATTGTCGTTGTACTCCTGGCGTGACGGCTTGGCCCCGTTCCAGCCTTGACGGGCGGCCGTCATTTGGTTGGCGTGCTGGAAAGCCATCTGGTAGCGCTGGGGTCCACGGTAGCTCTGCTTGGGCCGGCCGAACTGCAGAAGAGAGATCTGGAGATTGCTCAAAGGACCTTCCACAAGACAGTTGCGCTCCTTGAAGTGAAGAAGCAGGTGATGCCACAGAGGATGCTTGGACAGGACCTTGGGGTTGCCCAGAATGACAAGTCCGTACTTGGCTCGAGTGAGGGCGACGTTGAGACGGCGAGGGTCGCTCAAGAAGCCAATACCCTGATGGTCGTTGGATCGTACGCAGGACAGAATGATGAAGTCCTTCTCACGACCCTGGAACGCATCGACCGAAGCGACTTCCACCTCCTTATAGTTCTCCTTTTTGAATGTGCCCGTAGCCTGCATGGAGCTCACCACGTAGCTGCGCTGTCCTTCGTATGGCGTGATGATGCCAATGGCACTTGGCTGCACGCCTGCCTTGAAGAAACGGGTAACGATCTTCTCAACATTAGAGGCCTCCGTGCGGTTGAGGTACGAGGTACCAGACGCCGAGATTTCTTCAGCACCAATGTTGGACCAGAACATCATCGGGTTATCCGCGACCGGCCACGGGAAGTCCACGTCGCGGCGCACACGGTCTTGCATGGTGACGCCGTTCTGCAACGAACCTTCGTAGAACATGTTTGAGGGGAACTCAGACAAGCAAGGGTGCATACGATATTGCACCTGGAGCCGGATCGGGTTGCATCCAAGGATGACCAGACGCTCGAACAGGGACTGGTTCAGTCCGGCAGTGGCGGCTTTCTTATTCATGATGACCGGTCCCAATTGCTGGTGGTCACCGACGAGGACGACCTGTTTGCAGCCCAGAACAAGTGGGATCATACATTCTGGTTCCGCCGACTGAGTAGATTCATCGATGAGCACCGTCCTGAACTTCATCTTGGACAGCCGGGGGTCTCCTGCACCCACGCAGGTACAGCAGATAACATCGGCAGCATTCAGGATCTCCCGCTCGGCAGCGCGCGTCAGTTGCTTGAACTTCTTCTCATCCTGGCTGGACAATTCGCCGACATCATTCTTGAGCTGGTTAAGCTTGTTGAGTTCGACGTTAGTATCGTTCATGCGGACCTGCTCATGGAGAGACAGGAACCCGACAGACGATTCGACATCTTCCCTGGACTTGGCAGTCACGCGAACTGTCTTCAGACCAGTAAGATGGATACGCTCGCAGAGTTGGTCAACGGCCACGTTGGAAGGTGCACACACCAGCACCGGTCCACCGCTGATCTTGCACAGGTGGTAGATGATGGTGGCTGAGGTCACAGTCTTGCCGGTTCCTGGAGGACCCTGAATCAAGCTCAAAGGCTTCTGCAAGACACTCTTCACTGCGTTGATCTGGCTGGAGTTGAGTTCGGGAAGGCCTGGAACGCTGAACTTCTTGGGCATCTGGATCTTCATTGGGGCGACGCCGACTTCGTGTCCAAGCAGACGGTGGAAGATATATCCCGATACGCTCATCTCGTCAATGGCAAAGGTCTTCATGGCATGCTGCATACGGTCGAAGGAGGTCGCTTTCCAGACGTAGTCGGCGCTGAAGTTGTGAGTGCAGTCTGTGGGGACGGACTTGTGGTCACCCTTTGTACGCAATTCGATGGTCACTTCGTCCGACTGGTTGTTCGGGATCTTGATCACATAGCCGACACCTTCCCAGTGGGGGCGAAGTTCTCCAGTGTATCGCAAGCGCATCTCATCGCCGACAGCGAGCTTTACGTCCCCCAGTTCGAGCTTAGGGAGAATGAAACTGGCCGTGTGCTTGTTGTTGAGGGCCATGTCCCAGCGGACGATGAGTTGATCCTGCGATTGAGACTCCTTGAGTTTGCGGTCATAGTCGGCCTCGATCTTGACCAGGGGACCGAACACGTTCTGATACTGGAATGCATCGTCGTAGCGAAGAAGGACCTTGGCAATAACCTCCTCCTGACCAGCACCTTTCTCCAAGTCGGCAATGGTTGCGTTGGCATTGTCCTTCCACAATTCTTCCAGCTTCGCAATCATCTGGGGGCTGAGGTGGCGAGCACGTAGCTGCTCCTGATCGGAGGGTGCAGGGACCAACCAAGGCAGGAATGAGCGGTCCTCAATCAGGGGCTGCCAGCGTGATGTATCCCAGGTCATATCCTTCTGGGAAGGCATGGCGGCGCATGGCTGGCGGCAGAGTAGCACAACGACCGTGTCGGACTTGGCCGGGATGAAGCCCAGAAGGAACACATTCTTGGTCCCGCAATTGTAACATTCGAGCGTGGTGTCACCGAGAGAAGACTTGGGGTGCAGCTGGACCTCCTTATGGCGGGCGCGGACGAGGTGGTTGATGATATGCGAAGAGGAAGTATTGCCACGGGCGCTGCAGAACCACTTGTTGCATGAGAGGCATTTTACGACGCTGCTGGGATTGTGGATGCCGCAATATCTGTGTAGAGTGGGTTAGCTCCTAGGACGGCGGCGCATGTGAATGCTACTTACGCGCAGGCATGTGCCGGAAGTTCAACCTCGTCGTCAACCTTGGTCCTGGCCTTTCCGTTTGCGCCATCAACTGGCATGGAAACCATGCTCTCCATGTCGTCATCATCATAGATGTCCGTCTCTTCATCGTCGTCGACTCGCCGCCGACGGGGACCCGTCAAGGCGCTCCGGGAGAGATCGCCCTCCAAGATGCTGTCGTCGTCGTGGCCGCCAGCGTTGATGGTGGCTGCAGAGTCAGAAACCAGATGGTTGCCCATGTGGTTGAAGGCACCCTCCATGGTGGGCAACGCAGGGCGGTGCGAGCGGTAATTCGCGGGTTGCGTCTATAGGTAGGGAAATTCTTGGGCGGTGGGGTTGCGAGTTTGGGGACCGCGGGTGCGGGCACTGAGGAATGGATAGTGTTCAGGCCCGGAAGGTTCGTTCAAACCATTTCAGCACAGCCGAACTTCAGCGAAGGGAAGTGGTCGCGAAAAACCTCAGGGTGGCGAGTGTATGGGTGTTGTTGGTGTAGGCGATGATGATACCAGGGCGGTGGTTGCAAAATGCGGAAGTCGGAGGAGATCGCTGCCAAGAGGGCCCGTGCCCTTCCCGCCTTGGCCTCTCACGTGCGGGCCCAATTCCAACCTCCAACATGAACGGTCAACCTCGCCCAAGCTTCATTGTCGTCGATATCGCCATGTTTGTAACGGCCATGGACGATGGATAGCTGGCACCTTATTAACCTGTTGTGGTTCGATAACATCTTTCTCGGTCTTCGTCTGAAGCAGCAATTCTCCATCAAAAGCGAACTTTCACGTCAATTCTGATATTCACAAGACGAACCCGCACACGATCATGGAGACCTCCATCTGTGGCTGTATTTTCATTTTATTTAGAAGTCCTTTCAAGCGCCTTTTGATTTCTATCTTCCTCTGGTCGGCCCTAGATATACAGGCCCAATCCGCGTATTATGGACGACGTCTCTCTCCCACTCTGATCTAGGAAACAGTTATCCAATGTCGATTTCAAAAAAGGAAGTAGGAAGACGAGTGTTATCCATAGGATCGAACTTGAAAAAGACGAAGAAGCAGCTGATGAACCTGATGCCTTGCATTGATGGGGGTCATGGGGAGTCATTCGAATCCCTGAAGCAAGCAGGCAATTTAACTTTGGGATTACGGTTAAGAGGTATGACGATGTACCGGTACATGAATCTACCATGCGGGGCTGATGCAGCCTTCCCCCTCCAACAAAAGGAAATCCGTACCGTACACGGAGTAGTATCGCCGGATGCATCCCCGAATCCCCAGGCTTGCTGGCGGTGCCACAACATACGCGTGGGCATCTGCTCCACGAGACCTCAATGGTCAGCCAACACTCGTCTCCCATGGGTGAGCCATCTTGCAGTGCGGGACTGGCCGCCTGGATCGAGCTCTAATATACACGTTTTCAGCGTTGCAAAGTGCGGGGTGCATGAGTGGCGCCTGGTCCTGGTCAGCCTGCCAAGGGGTCGCTTTATGCTCCAACACGATCAAGAAGTAGTTGTCCCGCGCCCTTCTCCAGGAGTCTATCAGGGATGGCGAAGATTCAAGAGTATATGTGGGATGCTGCATGGATGTTATATTGTGTTGCAACTCGCGAGAGGCAGACGCAATATCGCCGTTGACTTAGCACCAATCACGCCTTCGCCGGCCTGGCAGGATCAGTCGGACTATGGGCTGTCCTCCTCGCATCGAAGCCTTCGCTCATGTACAAGGCATGTATCTGTCCTGCAACCTTTCGGTTCCAAGTGTCCTATCACGACATGGGCGGCCCGGCCCCTTCCTGGGGGGACATATATGTTACGCAAGACTTGACCCTGCCGCGCTCCACACAGCTTTTTCAGGCCGTCCTTGATCATTATCCCGTATGAGATGCTATGTCGGCTTTGGAGCCTTGTTTGATATGCTGGCATGGTAGCCAACGTGAACTTGCAGGAGATCACTCGACCACATTGGCGGACGATAGTTTCTGCTCGCCTGCAACATCCCACGTTCGCTTCCAACTTAACCATCCATCGTGTGATTGAGATGCCGAAGGATACCCGGGTAAGGCGCAAGGCGTCCATTTCTCCTCTTCTCGCGCAAAGAGCGCTTGGAACTGGATTGCCTACATGGTTCTGGCCTCGATCACGCGGGCTGTGTGACAAACGTCGTTTGCAACTGGAGCAAGTCAAGTGATGGACATGAGGCAATCCTGACTGCTATCTTGTGCATTCCAAATCAGCTTACAAACTGGCCTGATGGCTATATACCCACCCATCCATGTTCGACTCTTCTAGGCCAGGAGTAATCAGCAATCTCGGCTGATTGCATCCACCTACGATATGGGAAGAACGGCATGCCCATGTCGTTATTCTTGTCGGAAGTGCATGCCTGAATTGGCGGTTTCCAGCGACAGCAACCTGATATTACAGTCGCCTTAAGCCTGCGTATACAAAGGGTTCACCGGAAAGTCGTTCGAGCTGATCATGCAGCATGGTAACCAGGATGGATTGAGTTCCCTCGCATATACCGTGTGATCTTCCTGCAAGACCAGACAGCACGCTTTCGGTTTCGTGGCCGTATGAAGGAAGTCCACGCTCGTGCTGATGTTAGCTGTGTATTCAGCAGGATGTTGCTGCCAGGGCGTATATTCCCGAGCATCGGAGAGTCGCGTTTGCCTGCATGCTTACGCATATGCTGCGATGCAAGTGAGCACGGAAATCAAACCAGCGTTGGCTTACCTGGAGATTCTCCACACTCATGCGTTAAGACCGATCAACTCGGAGGAAACCATCGATCGCTGTCATCCTCCGCACTGCAGTGATGACATTCACCGCCTCTCTGCAAGCCAACGTTGTCGGGGTTCTCCGGCAGACCTGGGGTTGAACTTCTGATGTTCGTACCAAGGTAGATTGCGCTTCTACATCCCCGCCTCGCTGAGATCTATCTTTAGTGACGGGTTTACGCCCTATACCATGGATTTTCTTAAAGGCGATCCGTTCTTGACGCCCTTTGCGATGGAAATCACGCGGGCACATGGTGTAAGCAAGTAGGTTTAGTTAGAATGCCGTGAGCACTCACGCAAAGCACTGAATATCATATCATCCCCAAACCCACCTCCACCCCCACGCTATACAGAATGCCAAAGCCCATTCGCTCAAGCCTCCTCTCACCTCCTCACCCTACCGATCAGCGATGCCAAACCCTATCTCCTTCCCAACCCAGGTTCCAGCAAGCCACCGCATAGACCACATCTGTCTCCTGCACGCCACGCATGCCGTGCATGCGGGTTGCGAACGAGCCATCTATCCCATCCCCATCAATAGATCTTTCTCCGAGCCGTGCCCCGTCCCAGCAAACGAATGTCGTCTTTCGCTTTTTCGGCCCCGAACATGTTTGCGACTGACTCGCAGTGCATGGATCCTTCACTGCCTGAGGCACAAACGCGCAATCCCGCGGGGAACCATGCACTGATGAATCATGACTGTTCTTCTCCTCTTTCTCCTCTTCTCTCCTCGCCTCGAGGATGCTGCCGAAGTCCAAAACAATCGAATCGTTTTTGTGCTCTGATCCTCCATCTCCATCTACGATGCATGTCAGCATAACAGTACAGCACGGGCACGGCACAGCACAGCACAGCACAATTTGAGCCTCCGTCTCACTCTCCACACTGCACACTCCAGCTCCAAACCCGAAGCCTGAGGTAAGATAAGAGGTAGGCTCGCACGCGACGCCTTCCCCGAACATCTCCACACTCCACACTCCTCCCCTCTCCCGGTCCGAGCAAGCCACACCATCCAGTTCCCAGCTGGCTGATGGGGAATCCCGGCTTGCCCTGCTTACTATACCTACCTGCTGGACTCCGACTCGCAGTGCCAGCATTGGCAGCCCAGCCTTGCATTAGACGCATGCATGCATCTATCTACTGTGTATGCACGTAAGAAGCGCGTCTTGCGTCTTGCGCCTTATGCGCCTCACTTTTTCCCTCTGTGCCGTGCCGTGTCGACTTACCTACCACTCTACCTACATCCATACATACGTAAAGTACATACATATCTACACGCTGAATGATTAGTCAGTCGTTGGGACGAGGCAAGCTGCTGTGCCGTGCCGTGTCAGTGTTGGACTTTGATTTGCATCATCTATTATCTAATAAGAAGGCGGGAGGGAGGAGCGGGTGGATGGTACCGCACGAGGTTTGCCCGGACGCATTATGGCTACGACGTGTAGACGAGACGTTGGATGGTTTATGGTTGCGGCGTAGGGAGACGTTAAAACGTTGAAGTTGCAGTGCTGCATATAGATGGTATTCATTGGTCGGAAACCAACCCGAAGTCCCCAGCAAATGAAATCAGTACGGGTGTGGCTGACTGCCCGTAACCTGTCTTTCTCCTATCCTCTCGAATCTAGGGTGGTAGATGGAGTACCGACGATGGGTTGCCTATCTCGGTGACTCTCGGTTTGGGAGATGCGATACTCGGGCTTTTGCATCGTGCGTACATGGCGGTCATACCCTAGGGTACGCACTATCCAATTTGAACTCGTACACCTCCTGGACCGTGACGGTGCTAGTTGTTGCTGCAGTAGCAATAGACTGGCTTCGCTTCCACATGGAAAGAAAATAGAGGCAAGAACGAGAAAAACAGACATGTATCTAGCTAGCAAGATATACATCTACATATTTATAATTATGAAATACCGTATACGTACACGTACACGTCCATCACCATACCATCCTGACCCCCCGCCTCTTTCGTTTTCCACAGCGACGTGACTGAATAGGCATAGGCATAGGCATAGGCATAGGCATAATAGGCTGCGGGGAGCTAGGAGGGGAGGGAGAGGTAGGAGAGGTGGGAGAAGGGACCCGAGGGAGAACGGATACCGTCGTCGTCGTCGTCGTCGTTGTTGTTATCGCAGGACGAGCAGAGTGACGATTTTCAATCTATACGCAGTGATGTCTTACTCATCATCCACGATAGCTCGAGAGAGACCACATAGCGTGTAGTTGCATTCCAAAATGTATCATCATATCATATCATATCATATCATTCACCCTTCTCTGCTCCGCTCCGCTCTACCCTAGCTATGATTTAGCTATGATTCACAGGAGAAATCCAATCCACCCGCGTAACCAGGCAGGCAGGTCAAACTCTCCTCCATCCCATTGCAATATCCAATGCAAAAAAATGCCGCCCACCCAAAAACGAAAAGATGGTCGAAAAACGCTAGACTACCCAGCAGCCGTGTCAATGAAAGAAAGAAAAGGAAGCCAGAACCAAGCTGGAAAAGAAAGAAAGGTAAAGAGGCGAAATGAAGTGAAAACGGTACACAAAACAAGGCGCCAACCAGGTCAACCGGGTCAACCCGTTCGGTTCGCCGGTACTATAGCCAGTGCAGCGCCGAAGCCTGGAGCCCGAAGCAAAGCCAATCTATAGTATAGTGCATGGAATATGCCATTCCATTCCATTCCCTTTGCTCCATTCCATTGCAATCGCAGTCCAACCCATCCATGCTCTTGACAACGATTCGCCGTCCCGAGGGTACAGTAGCGTGGGCGATCCGATCCCACACACCCACCTGGATGCCCATCCAGGTGGACAGTCCCTCCATAAAAAACGCCACCATAAAGCAAAAATCCGAAAAAATCCAAAGAAACGATAGTGAAATGCGGCAGATAGATGCAAGGGTATCATATGCGCCAGTAGGTGAAAACTCGAACAAAGTCAAAAAACAGAAAAAGCAACATCCAAACAAAAGCGAAAGAAATATGCTCAAAGATCAGCCCAGCGGCAGCAAATACACTCCCGTGTACGGAGGATGCCGGACCAAACAACAGAAACAAGTTTGGATGCGTGCACAACGTCGGGCCATTGGACCACGCAACAGCGATCCGTCCTCTTGGGGCCTTTGGGGAATATCTCGGCGCACAGCGCGCATCTCCATCCTCCACGGAAATCTCCGCCGTCCCATGCCACGGACGGACGGATAAACGGATGGCCGCACCCGAGCCCGCAAAGCGATGTGCGCAGCGCTGCGCAGCTAGACGTTGTTTGGTTACCAACGACGGCATGCATGGAGGTACTGCGAAGCGGAGAGTGGGCGGGATGACATCCCATCCCATCCCATCCCCACCTCACCGTTTACCACCAACTCTACTGGTGGCTCACCTCCAACCCGCCATCCTTGGGATCGCTATACATGCGGTGGAACATGACGTCTTTCCGCTGCTTCTTGCTCCCGCTGGGCGTCCGATGGATCAGCTTCCTCAGCAAGCTACGCCCATTCTGCTGCTGCGGATTGCTCCCCGCCTCCGAGAAGACGCTCTTGTGCTCCACGACGCAGCGCGGCGTGTGAGCCGCACCCCACTCCTCGGGCACCTCGATGCTCTCCATCTTGGAGAACTTGCAGAAGAGCGTCGAGAACAGGTACTGCTCGCCCGCGCTGTCGAATAGCGGGAGATGGCGGTACCCCTGCCGCAGGTTGTCCAGCTTGGCGGTGAAGGTGGCCAGGGGCGCGCGCTCCGTCGTCTGCGCGTCACGCGAGTTCCACACGCTCCAGCGGATGAACACCAGGCTCGGGTATCGCGTGATGATGGACACGGAGATCTTGTCCTTGAACTCCGGGTTGTACCCGTTGCCCTTGATGATACGTGTCCTCGTCCGAAGCGGATCGCCAATGCCCGAGAGGCCGCTGCGTGCGGATGCTGCGTCTTGATTGCTTTCGGCGGTGGCATGCCGGTCCATGTCCTCGGCCCAGTGCACCTCGAACTCGATGTACGGGTTGATGTTGGCATCCGCGCTGAGACTCTTCGGCCGGGGCAGCTGTTGCGCAGAGATGATCTGCACGGAGAACTGCACGAGCTGTTTCGGGGCCAGGCGATGCCCGCCAATGGCCTCGGGAGGCTCCAGCAGGCGCATCTCCGCCGGCTTGAGGACGTAGCCGGTCCCATCGTTCCCACCGGCGAACATGGCCTCGTTCAGCTGCTGCCCGAGGTCGTACGTCTGCCAGTTGAGGGCGACCATCTGCACACCCCTGCGCCAGTGGCTCAGGGGCTCAAAGTTGGTCGAGGTGACGCGGTGGAAGCTGGGATAGACGCGCATCAGGCAGCGCATATTGTGCTCCTCGAGCGCCTTGCGGGTCTGCGGATCCTGCTCGATCAGCTTGCGGAACGTCCGCTCGCCGATGGAGAAGACGTGGTTGAAGCTGTGGGCTTCCGCGGTCTTGAAACTCGTGAACTTGTACCCCTTGGTGTACACGCCCAGGTCACCGAGCACGGGGATGATTTTGCTGGTGGTGGAGGAGTTCTTCTTCTTCTTCTCGACGTCGGTGGCCGGGGGGCTGTCGGTGTCATCTGCGGAGCTGATGAGCGGAGGAGTGGGTAGGGTGGCAATGGTGGAGGTGTTGGAGGTGCGGGGAGAGGTCCAAAAGGACGAGGTTCGCTCCGGGGGACTCAAGGATGGCGGGCTTGAGAGCGGAGGAATGGTAGAGTTGTCGAGCTGCACGGGGCGAGACCAAGGCGAGCTGAGGCTGCGCTGGCGGGTGCGGACGGGGAGTTCGGTGGCAGCCGAGAGTTTCGAGGAGGCGTCGCCCTCATCGGCAGCCGCTTTCACCTTGATTAAGATCTTCCCCTTGAGCTCCTCAGGGGAGGGCAGATTCGACGAATGGAAATCCAGCGGCTCCAGCACGAGCTTGTCGCCAAACTCTTCGATCATGATCTCGGCCATGCGTGCCTGCTGCTCGCGGTCGCAGTGCACCTCGAGGGAGAGAATGAGGGGGTAGGATGACTCGCAGAAGGCGTACTGGTTGATGACCTTGATGGTATCCTTGAACGAGATGCTCGTGGTCAGCGTGCGGCCGTGGTTGACAATGGGCTGCTTGTCGTTTCCATTCCAGCAGTCGATCTCCAGGCACCGGCAGCCCTTCTGCAGCGCCGTGATGTAAGGTTCCGTGCTGGATTCGCCGATGACTTGGCGGCCGGTAAGGTATGTGTTGTGGGAGCTGGAGATGAAGTACTCATTCAAGGGCCGGTTAAGCGGCACCTGAGCCGTGGACGGGGCGTAGCAGGAGTTGGCAGAGGAAGTCAGAAACGTCTGGAAGCCCGCCAGGTCCATAGTCAGCTCTTCGGATGGAACGGTCTTGGGCTTGGAGGCACGTGCGCATTTCTCGAATATGGACATCCAATATTCAGCCTCCTGGGATACGGGAACGCCCTGCTCCTTGGCCAGGAAGGTGAAGAATGCCTTCCTCGTCATTTCCGTCTCGTCCTTGGAGATGAATCGCTCGTAGATGGGGCGGATGTCCTTGCGCTCCTTGAGCTGCCGCACAAAGGAAAGGAATTGCTGCTGGTTGAGCTTGCCCGTGTTCTCGACATCGGCCTTGCTGAAGTACGACCGGTACATGTCCTCGGAGCAATTGATGTGCAGACTTCTGCAGAGCTTGATGATACCCTGGAAATCCATGGTTTCCTCGTCTGGGCGGTGCTCGGACCCCTGGAAGCGCTTGGTCATCTCGCGCTGCCAGACGAGTTTTGCGCTCTTCTCGGCGGAGCTGAGGAGGCCGGCCATGATTTCGATGCGCTCGCGGGAGACCTTGTCGAGCGTTTGCGTCCAGAGCTTGATGGTACCGGGGTCGCTGGCGATCAGGTGCATCTGCTTGGTCTTGCCCTTTGCGCGGGCAGTGTCCGAGTAGACAATGGTGAACCAGAGGGGCTCATAGTGCTCAGAATACTTGAACTCTTCGCGGTAGTGCTTCGTCTCCGGGCCGGAGCGGATCTCTTTGACGTCGTCGATGGAGAAGTATTTTGAAGGTCGCTGGGGGTCCCAGTAGACGATGCCATGGTCCAGATCCAGCCGCAGAGTGATTGCCTTTGTCTTTTTCTTTGCGACCTTGATGAATCGGGTCCCCTGCTCCAATCTCTGCTTCCGTACGGGGGCGTCGTCGCTGGATTCCGGAATGGAGGTAACAGAGGGGCGGTTCGCGGATATGCCCAGGGCATTCAGGGGCTCGAGAAAGTCCTCGACGGCCTCCTCCTCCTCGACATCTCCTCCGAGATCGAGGTCGGAGACGTCGACGGGAGCGCTGGCATTGTCGAGGGCGGATCTGCTGTCAGAGCGGCGACGCATAATCACAGGACCGGAGCTCTTGTCGCGGTGGACGCTCGTTCCACTGCGGCGGAACTTGTCCTGAATGCCCTGGCGGGCACCGCGGCTCACTCTTCGTATCAGGCCTCCGGAGCTCTTTGCCCAGGCTTCTGCCATGGCGGAGGTGGCGGAAGTCGGGGGAGTCGAGGTCGGGGGAAGCAGGAGAGGTTCCGGGAGGTAGAAGGAGGTGGGTTGGGGTAGGGAGGAGTGGGAGACGGGTACGATGCCCTCGGGGGTGGATTGGAGGCTGTTGGAGCCATTGAAGCTGTAGTAGGAGGAGGAGGCCGGGCTGCGCGGGTTTGGTATGGTGATGGCGGAGGTCATTCGCATGTACTGGGGTTTCGGGGAGCGTGAAGGTAGCGGTGGGGGTTGGAATTGGGGTTGTAGTTGAGGGGCAGGCGTCGAAGCGAGGAGCTCGCCGTATATGTCTGGTTTGGACATGGTGCGAGTGGTGGTGGGTGGCGTTGGTAGAGGAGCTGGAGGTACGGGGGAGTTGGTGGTCGGGTGCATTGGAATGGCCCGGTTGGCTAGGCTGTCATTGTGCGAGTGGATGCAAGTGGGAGGTTGCATGGACAATGGTGGAATCCAAGGCAGAAAAGAGAGGAGAAAAAAAAGTGAGGCGAGCCTTGGTGGTGGTGGTGGTGGTGGTGGTGG